>BQKZ01004021.1:47923-67204 GCA_036244855.1 Temnopleurus reevesii
GAAAAAAAATAATTCGAACCCTAATTTAATCATTGATGGTGAGATAGTATCCGATCAGGAAGTAATAGCTACGGAATTTAATCAAATGTTTAGTCAGATTTTTACATCGGTCCATGGTGAAATGAATCCTGATATAGTTAGAAAGAATGAAGAAAAGGCTTTAAGAAGACTTAATCGAGTAAACTCCCGTTTCCTTTTGGACGAAAATAACATCGAATTTATTGAAAAAGAGTTGCGTAATTTAGATTGTTCAAAATCAGTAGGACTTGACGGGCTCCACCCTAGACTTTTAAAGCTCAGTGCACAAGTAATTGCTATTCTTCTTGTTAACATTTTTAATCTGTCAATTAAAACCGGGCGTCTCCCGGAGGAGTTCAAAATGGCTAAAGTCGTACCAATACCCAAAACAAAAAACAGCCAAAAATTAAGCAGTTTTCGTCCTATCTCTCTTTTGTCAACGATTTCTAAAATATTAGAAAGAGCCGTCCATTCTCAATTGACGAGCTACCTTAATAAAGAAAATTTAATGAATGATCGACAGTCTGGCTTTAGGAGTAAACACTCCACTTCTACATGTTTAACAGAGATTTGGGAAATGTTGTATGATAATCTTGACAGGGGTCGTTACACTGGTGCTGTTTTTCTGGACTTGAAGAAAGCTTTTGATATTATACCTCATGATCTACTTTAAAAAAAAACTTTGTTATTATGGTATTGACGGAACTAAATTATCTTGGTTCGAATCATATCTTTTAGGAAGGACACAGTGTGTTTCATATAAAGGAACGATAAGTAATTTTCTTCCTGTTAATTCAGGAGTACCACAGGGCTCTATTTGGGGGCCACTTCTCTTTTGTTTGTACATCAACGATGTATGTAATTTACCACTTCACTCTTCGACTAAAATATCTTTGTACGCAGATGATACTACTGTTTTTTCATCTGGATATGGAGTTCAGTCTGTTCAAAATAACTTGCAAAATGATATTCATATGTTATGTAGATGGTTTCATGAAAACGATTTGGTAGTCAACATTGATAAAACCAAAGTTATGCTATTTACTAGTCGAAAAAAGAAAAATACATTTCAATTACAAATAAAGATGAATGATAGAAAATTGGAAAATGTAACTAAATTCAAGTATCTAGGTGTTCTTATGGATCAAAATTTAGATTGGTCCTTCCATGTTAATGATTTGATTAGAAAGATCATGAACTCAATTATATGTGTGCGGAGAATTAAACACTGTTTAACGAAGCGTATACTTCGTAATTTATATTTTAATATAATCCTACCTCACATCGACTACTGTTCAACTGTTTGGGGGTCACACACAAAAAGAGACTTAAACAGACTCCAGAAATGTCAAAATAATTATTGTTGTTTGGTTTTGAATGCAGACTATTACACACCAGTGCAAGTCATGCATGATACGTTAAAGATACATCCCGTTGATAAAAGACTAGATTATAATTACTCTGTCCTAATGTACAAGATTTTAAATGGACACGCCCCTACTTATCTTAAACAAATCCTACCCGAAAATCCTAACCCTTATTCAACCAGATCAGCGTCGTCATTTCAATTGTATTTATCCAAACCCAGAACTGAGTACAAAAAACGTTCTTTTTCGTATACCGCAAGTCAAATATTTAACAAACTCCCCGTATCACTTAAAAGTTCCACCTCACTAGCTACTTTTAAACGCAGTTTATCTCATCGTCTGGTTTCTCCAGTTTAGTATATATGTGTATAATATATGTGTATAATGTAGTCTTATTTCATCTCCCTTTACTACTCTTGTTCTATTTCTTCAATTGTTATTTTTGCGTCATTCTAGCCGCGTCATCGTGGTTATTGTATTTTAATTTGTATCTATTTTAAGTGTTATTTATTTGTCTATGTTATATGTGTTTTGTTATATCAATAATTGTAATGTTTATATTGTGCAGCGGGGCTCCCTGGCAGAGCAGGCCTACTCGGCTTGAAAGGGACTACCCTGCTTTTTAAAGAAGACATTAAATAAATAAATAAAATAAAATAAATTCTAAACAGTCAACACAATATAAACTATTTTCGAAAAATAAAGTCGGTATAAAGGAGAATAGATCCGTTCGCCGTCAATAGAAATGAGCGGACACAACAATGACAAGCCGGTTACGATTTGAATAACCTTACAAAGAACCAATGAAATGGTGTTCGACATTATTTTCGAAAAAAGTTCACATCGTGTTACACGCATTTTGTGCCGCGTTACATGACGATTATAGATAAATCAGTCGTAAGTTTATAGGAATTCAAGAGATACAATTAATATTGCGATCAATATCAAATCTAAATTACCTAATTGCCCACGTATACGATTAATAACAATCTATGTTACACTGCCGTGGTGTATGATGGACACTCGTGGATCGTTTCTACGGATCATTGGATTCACTTTCCACTTTCCGAATTTCTCATTTTTTATCAGATAAATTTGTTTTACCTTCCTGACAGTTTCGCTCATCACTCCCATCCAGACAATCGCTATACCCGTCACAGACGTACGCCTGACTGATGCATTCTCTAGAAGAGCATCGGAATAGCCCGGTTCTGCATCCGGCATTACTACCTGAAAGTAGTAATAGATATTTATGAAAAATAATTCTTGCCATATCGCAACATGGATAAACACTGATTGACAGATGCTGCAAAAAAATTCACAGGTATACTTGGATAGAATTCCAACCGACGATCTTCTGATGACCAGACAGGTTTCGTAACCACTAGACTACAGAGAGCCGATGGTTGTGGCCCGCTAAAATCTCGGAAATGCTCTGTCAATCAGTATATATCCCTGTTGGGATGAGGTAAAAATCATCTCTATCATTATTTATACAAATGCGACAATTATTCAATAAAGATATCGTCGTTAAGACATGTCTCAGTCGGTCGCTATGATCACCACTAAAATGGTGACGAAATTTTGATTTAGATATCAAACTAAGTGGCAAAATCACACACACATATATATATACTGTACAAATATATATAGATATACAATGAGAATGTTGACATTAATGATCAGAATATTTGATTGTTAAGCTTGTTAATTTACGAATGAAGCTATTAAAATAAACATATATTAATGTATCACTTTCCGATGTATATTATCTGGAACCAGGAGCACATTCCATTCTTAAAGGACGAGGAAATTAGAGCCTAGAATCTAGACCGAAATTGCATGAAAAAGAAAGTGGTTATCTGTTGTCGGCTTTTTTATTTTCCTTCTTGTTTATAAGCCTGCCAATGCACAACGTTTTTGCAATGTTACTCCGCGGACGAAATTTGATCAACCGATCAGCTAAAAATCTTGAACCAGTGGCAGACTAGACAACTTCAATTACGGTCTTACCTTCTGGAGGGGAAACAAAAGCCAAATTTTCCAGAGGATCTGTGCCAAGAATAAATAGGCATATTTATGTTTAATTACAACTTTTCTGATAGTTTCGAGAACATTGATTATGAATACTTGATAAAGGCATGTGGTCTAGGGCTTAATATCTTAATATCCTTTTAAAGCTGAAATTATAGCTGTTGGAGAACGATTTTGAATTGATCATACGCAAAGGGTGATATCAAAGTCGTTATCAGTAAGAAAGAAATTCCCTTCCGGCCGATCGAAAGCATTTGATATTTTGGTAGAAAGGCTATTGATACAGGTCTCTGAACAATATACAGTATATCAAATGCATGAGTTGAAAGATGCAAACGTTCTTCCAAAATTCTTTTTAACTATAATTGCGTCACAAATCGCGTTAAAGAGAGACTTTTGAAATATAACAAATCGCTAAAGTAATCAAAAATCGTTAAATTGACAACACAGTCTACATTTAGAAGTAGATATTTCCCCTAAACTTGGCAACTTCATCTTTTAAGATGCTTTTTCGTATGAAGATTAAATTCAGTTACACATATCTAATCGGAAGGTACGAAACGAGAATTCAACATTTTAGCGATGCCAAATTAGGGACCATATAGTAATTTAATGTGTTGTAGACTAATTCTAAGCCCCAATGGGTCACAGGAGGATTGTGATTACCCTTTGGTCCAGTTGTTTGTGTTTCGCAAATGAATTGTTTTGTCTCAGGTGAAGCGCAAGCGACGTCAAACCACAGATCGGTAGAAAGATCTGTCGAAGTGGCTGGATCAAAGACTATCATCGTACACGCTTCCAGGAGACCCCCGTTTGGTTGCCGTGCGTCTCCAGACCCTCTGAAAATGAGTTTAATATAACATCTCTAATCATGATAGAATACAAGACAAACAATACGGCAATATGTCTTTAAATCCTTTGACCCAACTGACTATTAAATTTTGTTATTCAGAAAGGCTTTGTGGAGGTACTGCCGATTACAGTAGTCAAAGGGTTAGCGTTGATATGTATTACAAAATTGCTTATAGAAAATATAAATGATGTATGATCGAGATATTGTAGAGAAAAAGGAACCCCAAATTCACGAATTTAAAATTAGGAGGCAATACCACCTCAGATCTTTCTATTGAAAATAACTTACCAATTGAAAGACTTAAAAAATGTTATGTTCTGTGCAGTGACTTCGAACATGCCAAATTTCTTATGCTGGTTGATTGATCCAAACTTCATCACATAAACTGATACAAAAATGTAGAAACCATTCCTTTCATTTCAATATTATTTTATTAAACTAATGGAAAAGTATATTTGCTCTTTATATTTGTATGTATCCTTGCTCTTTGGACTTTATTTTCTCTTTATATAAGCTCTTAGAAACATTGTAGAAAACGCTATATGAATATTATAGATAATATTTTCCTTTGGTAGACTTACTGTGGCGGAGTATACCAATCGGTATACGACATTGGAGTGCCGTCATTCCAGTAGAATACACCTCGCTTATCTCGACTTCCAAGACCTAGAGTAAATAGGTTTGAAAAAAATGTCAACATCATTAGGTCGAACAAAGTACAAAACGTTTCAAAAGTAATGGGACTCTGCGGCATGTGGGCGAAATAAATTTTGGTATTTCATTATACCATTGAATGATTTATGAATGGCGACGTTTGAACATAAATCGAAATCATCAGTAGATATGAACACATTATACACTACTTTTTCGACGTGGTCACTTGAACTGGCGTCAATTCTAACCAATTCAGAATGACCCGCTTTCTTGTTGTGCTGGATCGATCGTAGACCCTTATGGTGCAGTGGTTACCGTTCATTTCTTTCGATAAAGGTAAAAAGGCGCCGTGGTGTAGTGGTCATGACTCTCGCCTTTCAACCAGAGGGTCGCAGGTTCGAATTCCACCCTTGGCGTTACTTTCCTTCAGCAAGAAATTCATCCACATTGTGCTGCACTCAACCCAGGTGAGGTGAATAGGTACTTGGTAGGAATATTTATTCCTTGAGACGCCAAGTGCGCTGCGCTGGTGGCTGCCGGGCTAAAGCCAGGGTAATAATGCTGTAATTGTAGAGCGCTTAGGGAATTCTCATGAATTGATAAGCGCTATATAAAAGCCGTTCATTATTATTATTAAAGGTTAAACAATTATTCATAACTTATTGCTTTATGGCCCTGCTATAGCCAGGTTACTAACATCAAAAGGCATTTTTTATGGTCCGAAGCATCTCTTTATACTGAGCTTTTACAGTAAAATATTGTTCCACACTGTCCTGCACTAAAACCAATTGAAGTAATTGGTTACCTAGCAGGTTTTCAACTTGATATATCTAAGGCGCCACGTGATGCTAACTCCGGGCGGATGAGAGCCAAAGTGTTGTGGACCTCATTGGAAAATTACGAATTAGATTAGCTATGATCAGTATAACCATTATCCGGGCCTAATTTTCTGTTTCTTTGTCACATGGAGTTAACATGATTTTACTAGCAACAGATTTATCTACAAAACTAGACTCCATTGAAATAAGAGTGTATATTTTGTTCTCTCGAAACAAGACACGGTTTATACTTTAGAACTATACTTTCCTATATAAGTCTCCCTCTCACTGGTCTCCCACTGTGAGGACATCATGTAATGAAGAAAGATCATCTCGTTTTCATCCCGGATGCTAACCAGATGGGCACCATCTTTCTCCCGGCACTTTAGCTCTGCTTCGTTCCATGTTACGACCTGCGGGTTGATGAAGAGACAGTAACAGGAACCCTTGAAGACGTCCCAACCGTCGGGGCAAGTGTGATCTACAATTAGTATGGATGAACAAAGACGTGTGCAAGATCATTGGACAGAAGTAATCATGTTAGTATTAGCTATCTCGGTTTTGTTTCGAAAAACTTAGTGTATTTTAATAAAACGCTATTACTTCACGTCATGTTAAACTGAGTCGTGTATGTAAATGAACAAATACCACAACGGTGTTGCTCCATGAACCGACCGCGATTACTGTGGGTGACTTCAAGTACGGTGTTCGGTGTTGGTGTTGGTGTTGAGAGAGCAAGACGGTCCGTAAACCGAACTCTAACACCGTTGTTCAGTTTACAGAAGTGATACAGAAACGACCGGAAATACGTCAGAATCTTGCGAGGTCTACCCCAAACACCGACAGACTTTGGTGTTGGTGTTGAGGCTGGTGTTGTATTTGCTGCAACACCAACACCAGCGATCAACACCGTACTTGAAGTCACCCAATGCCCATCCGTAGGGGCAGAATTGCATTGTATTAAGCAATACAAAAACAACGATACTTATATCTAGCCTTAAGGCCAGGGAATATTCTAGTGAACAGAAAAATAATTGCCACGATTACTCATTTGAGTAATCTATGCATTTCAGTACCATTTTTAACGTGTGCTTCATTATTTATTCTAAAATAAGGACTTTGGAAGTCGTCACGTCAGGTTAAAAAGTCGTATGCCCCTAGAAATATTCGAACTGATAAGCGTCATGATTTTGTAATATGTGTTACCATATTTCCAGTATTTTGTAAGCCTACATTGTAATTTGATTCTTAATGGGTGTCGTTCTAAAGTTGATCACAAATCAACTGCAAATTAGTTTAAAATTGTAACGCGCATTTTTATTCAAGCACAGTATGCACTTGAAAAACATAATTTGATTGGCGCATTCAGTTAAAATGTAACATGCAATAAATTGCAACACCCCTTTAAACTCATGAAATATGATATAAACGTAGCCATACTTTGATCGTTGCTGATCACATCCGGAATCAGAAGAGACGATGTATATGCCGCCAAGAAACCGGAAGCACTTGCTATGCTATCAGAGTGGAACGTGATCTCCATCCGGTTCAACGATGACGACAATGGGCCGAGGGGTTTGTTCCGGTCACAGAACCGCCCAAGCATCGTTGCAGATGACGTATCGGTGACGATTACGTAATCCTCTTCACACCCTTCTTCGAGTGACTTAACATCGAGCGCTATGAACTCGAGGCTGATCCGTGTCCAGGGTTTGGTGGCGATGTCCCAGGTCAGGTCACTGTTTGGCGGGTAGGAGTTGAAGTATCCTGGAGACATCAAGTAACCGGATCTCTCTTTGCATGATAGGGAACTTGTGACGTCACTTCCGATTTGGCATCCTGGCTTATCTGGATTTGAAAGAAGAGAATATTTTAATGAACACTGAATTTAAACCTGAATAGGCAATTGATAGCAATAATATGCTAATTTCAATAAGGGGGTGTTATTTGTGTTGCATTCATTTATAAGTCTTATATGTTTTTATTAAATAATGTTATGCATATGTATTATACAAAAAGGCATTTTGACTCACACACATATAGTATTGTTATTGTAAATTTAGGATTTAAAATATATAGGAATATACATGTTCATTTTTTAGTGTTATGCATTATCTTTGATTGACTTGAGGGAAATAATGATAAAACAAAAATCTCTATTAAAAGCAAGCTCATAGCTCTGCCCCCCCCCCCCCCCTGCTAAAGAATGAAATTCCCACATACCAACAAAACCATAAGCAGCAGTGATGCTGGAATTGCCAGTCAGCAATCCTGAGATTATGGTCAATGAGAGTTTGGATGAAGACGAAACAAAGACCGAAGGCACGTTGCTAAGGTCAAAGGATGCTTCTTCCAGACCATCCGTATTACTTATTTGCAGAATCCCATCTGAGTTTCCATCGCTGTCCACAACGGTCTAGGATGAAATATTACGTTGATCATTATTAATTAATAAATAAAGTTACACGGTCTTTGCAACCAGAGAGAGCTCAAAGTTTTCTTTTTCTTGAGATTATGAGGGGTCCTGAAAAGTACATATACATCCACTCTCGACGTTTCAATGAGCATGTTCTCATAACATAATATAACATAGCATCTATGTTTTAGATTGCATTTCCCGTGAGGCACTTTTATGATATTTTTGTATTACAATAAACCAGTTCACCAATTGATGCATACTTTTAACACAAAGGTTGTTCTTGATAACTCGAAAGCTTTATCCAAGGCTTGTCCAACTTAGCTGTAACTTATACCTTATCCAATGATTATTAAGAGGTTTAAAATGATACAACATAACTATGTTTAATAGAAAGGAGCATCAATAAATTTGTATCACGCAGTATTATACAAGTAATTCAGTAACTTTCGGTAACTTTCCTATCCCAGCGAATTGTGAGTAAAGAAATTTGCGAGCCGTGGAGGATCAGGGACAGATGTCAATACTCTTTTGATTGTATACAAGGTAAGAAAATTGTCTAGTTATTCATCTTATATTCATTCTCCTAATTTCTTTAAAACAAAACAAATACACAACCCTATGGGTTCCTCTATTGTATGTAAACTTGGAGAGTACACGAAAAAGACAGAGCATGCTTTATAATTTAGTCCAATGTAATCCATAACCTCAGAATTAACTCAATGCACTAACGGTGTTATGGTATCTAACATATATAATTCATATTTACCTCAAAGCCGTGAAAGATGAACACCACATGTTGACCGGTTGGAAGGTTTATATCTTCTTGGCACATGGCACGGGGTGGGAGCAATGTTGACTGATCCGTTGATATTTGTGTTGCAATATCAGGTGTAAGGTACCTTGAGGAGCAGTTGCCTTCGCAGTATGGCGCTGTACAGTCTTCAAAGATGGATAATAGAAGTCGTGGTACATATATATATATATATATATAATGAAAACATGTCATTATTCTCCACACTGTTTAATTGCCCTTGAGATGTTTCTATTTCGTCATTTACCAGTGTCAATTGCATCGTCATATTCGTTCACAATGTTAAAGTGGAAAACAAATCAATAAACTTCATTGAGTTCCGGTGAAATATTACAAATGTCTGATTTTATAATTTGTATATTACTCGGAAACTTGTGGGATTAATGAACGGGTCCGTGTACATTTCGAATTTTGGACCATAAACAGTCACCTGGCCTCAAGGAAATGTTCATAAAAATTGTAATAATGATCAGTGGGTCAAATAGGATGTTATTCAAATAATAATCCAAACATTGTCATGGATATAATTCTTTCTTTATCAATAACACAAAATTGCCTCTTTGCCGATTTTCCTTCATGTGTCACGCATGAACCAAAAGTTTGCGGTATTCTTTGCATTAACAAAAAGATAAGGATCCTTACCAACACTACGGCATCCTATCAGCTCCATCCGGAAACACAATGTACTGTTCCAGTCTGTTGGTAGTACCAGCATATTCGTTGCTATAACCGTCCCATGTAGAGGCACTTTACACATCACCGTTTCACAATTTGAGATATCCTGTGAAAGTAAACAGGCAAATACCATAGTGTACCTCGATTCAAATCTTGATCACTCGCCATGTTCTTAAACTGGGATTTTTCTTTGCTTAAATAGTACTTTGGTCCATTCATTTTCAAACTTTTATCAGGCTTGATAATGATAACCAATCAATATTGTGACCTACATTAATATTTAAGGTATGAAGGTATGACCTGTTTGTGTCTGATTTTTTTAAAGACAAATCTCACAAAAGATTAATTTTCACCCCCAAAAAGGGGATGTTCTTGTTCTACTCCACAACGCATGTCTTTACATTACTTCCTTAGGGATCTTTGTTTCGCGTCCTCAGATGTCCTTTGTTATCGAATGTCTGGGGAAGTTGTTTAGAATGTGTATAAGCATTAATACAAAAAAAACATTCCCAGTTAAAAGAGTCAAATGAAACTGTTAAAATAAGAACTTACAAATGCAATTATTTCCACTGGCAAATCATCCGAAATAGTTGTTACGTTAAATGAATAAAGCCGTGAATCGGAACACTGCTGAATAATGATGTAACGAACAATAGTGCTGCTCCTAAATGAAATCTCCACGCCGTCAGAGGGCGCTCCCCACCCTGTCGTAGGTTTATGCTCAAATGGAAGCATCCTGAGATGATGGGCTTGTGGAATGTCAAAACTCGATGAAGGAAGAATTCCAGAAGCAAGACCGAGATCAAAATTACAACCTGTGAAAATGAATAAAAAAAAACATGCTAGTCTACATCTTTTTTCAATTATTAATCACGAATCGTACGGACAATCTAAAAGCATTGTACAAAGCAGTATGAATTGATATGGACTACAGATGGGATAAACAAAATTCTGATTACACGCAAAATGATTCCAGGATTTTGCTGTCAGATTTATTGATTAGTTTTTGTTTCAAAGTAAGTAAAATAATCCCATTGTATACAGAGGTGTATCCCCGACTTTCTGACAAGCAAATAATTAAAACAGTCCCCTCATCATCGTCAATATCCACCTCTGGTAAATGGATGAGAAAATGTACAATTATGGAAATGGTTTCATCGAGATGGTGAGCATTCCAATTGAAACAAAAAAGTAGAAAGGACACAAATCTAATCGGGAGGGAAAACTACGATCGGGCAAAAAAAAAAAATAAGAGGCGATTGGAATCTGAAAGACGCAAACAACATAAACAATGACTGGGCAGCAAACCAGCATCCTGACAACTACGAACCAGCAATCGGTAAATCTGACATTTTAGGCGAGTAAATCAGGATATAGCGTCAGTTTGCACTAGCCTGGTCCAGTTGATGTCTCTGTGTTCTAATATCAACTACTTCTGCACATATTATTTTCCCCCAGGTAAACGCAACACTCGACCACTGATTCTCACATAGGGGCTGTTGCTCAGAATCAACTGCAAATCAACTGCAATTTAGGACATTGTAACGCGCATTCTTATTCGCGCGCGGTGTGTGCATCTAACAAGACGCGCATGAAACAATGATTTTGATTGGCGTATTCTGATCAACCGCAACTTGCGATCAGTCGCAACCTTTGAGCAACACCCCCATTGACTACCCCCTCTGGTCACACATACCACTCCGACTTTTGTTGAGTTGTGATCAAAGGAATATGTGTGATCACAGCGCTATCTGAGAATCTGTTGTGTAGTACTTGTGTTTTCAAGGCAACACTAGGTGCAGAGGCAGGTGCTATTGGACGGCATAGTCCTCAGATGGCCTAGCGAAAGCCTAAGAAAGAACCTACACACCATGATATATTCAAGCAAACAACTTTAGAAGTGATTTGGAAAACTTAAACAAATTTTCACAGAGTAAAGTTTCTCACCGCTTTGGCATCCGAGGATCTCAAAGCGCAGCGACAGAAGACGAGGATCTTTGCTCCTTGGGGTAATGCGGATGCGGCTTGTCAGTCGAGGTCTTATGAAGAGTATTCGAGAAACCATTTCCGGGTTCCACATGCCATGAATTTCCTGTAAACAGATAAATTTAGAGAATAGCTTCTGCGTATGACAAATATCACGAGTGAGCATTCCAGAAAATTCGTAAGTGCAAATGAGCTATTGGAAACAAATGATAATATTACGATTTGTTCGTAATTTGGTCTTTTGAGAAATTACTTGTTCATCAATTATTTGATTTGTCATTGGCAATTTATTGCGACTACCAAGCAATTTAAAGATTTTGTTTATACCTTTGATATACGTTAAGGTTTTTAAACCTGACAAGATGTATCGGATCTAAAAACTACTACTGCCTATGTTATTTTTAAACAATCTTCGGGCTTTTTTTTTCCTTCAAATTTTCTTTTAGTCATGTTAGTATTGGAGTTTGTTTATTCGTTGCTCTCTCGCTCTTTGATTGGCAGTCCATCACATCTTGTTCTTTCTTTCTCTCAACCCCCTCGTTAAGACTTATGCAGGTAATAGTGCATTCAATCCATTTCCATGTCAATTTGCATATTGCCATTCTGATAGGAACGAAAGCCCAATATTTTTTCTTTCATTCTTTTTCTTTCCGGACGATAGTTTTGTCAAGTCGGTGAATAAAAAAAGTACTCTGATTGGGAAAATCGTTGTCACGTGTTCATTTAACCTTAGAATGGAAGAGCATGGAATTCACTTGTTCAACAAATTGCTTTGACTCAATATAAAGAATTTATGTCATTGCCTAACAGAAGTAAGCTGAATTAGCAACACGCAGAACACTTCTCTGTTGACGTACAGGGTGAAAAAAGGGTTCTTGATTCGCCGCTGAAAGACAAGTTCGTAAAACCGTCAAATGAATATGAAGTTACCTCTTCACTTTCATCACCGAAGGTCACCAGAATGGTCTCAAGCCATGTTCCTCTGATGTCGCTTCCTCCCTGGATAAGGATACCAGTGACATAATGGCCAACGCCGAAGTTTACCTGTGGTGGAAATAAAATAAACTCACATTAGCGTCTAAAGTCTTGGTAATATGGCTTTCCACTGGAGATTTTAAAGATGACATGCTTGGGAGCACCTTCTATGTAAGATTGGAAGTGTATACATAAAAAGACTCATATCATTCAGACAAGGATAAAAAGAAGTCACAAAAAGCCGTCTCAAATTCGACGGTAATTTCCAAATGATGACACGGAGCAGAAACCTCATTAAGAACCCAGCAATAACTTGAAATAAAGGCTGTCAGGCCGCATACCCATCAAACTGAAATACCTGGGTGGTGTTTCTTCAAGATAAGAAATACTTTGATATCAACTTTATGAACGACTGATATCAGTTTTTGGGCTCAATACTCGTACATATTTCTGCGTTAAAGGAGCATCTAATCAATTTTATGAACAATGTATCGTTGGCTATAAGCGCAAAGGTGTAACTGAGCTTTTACCTCGATGGTTGAACCTTCTACGTCCGGATCAGGTATCCAAGACGATGGTCCATGAAGCCTTGCATGGCTTGGGCTATGTTCCGGGTCTCTCTGGCTTGTTGCAGAAAGACTGTCATCAGGTATCCAACCACTTTCCATACCCAGCGGAATCAGACAGTGACCTGGTCATAGAGTGTGAAACCATTAATAATGCCATGCGATGGGGATTTTCTGCAAGGTTGCGATCAATTTCAAGTTCCAAGCCTATCAAACCATTGGTTCATACGCATCTTGTAAAAAGCGCAAAGAGTGCGCCAATGAAAATATGCGTTCTATTCAGCAGGTTTCACAAATTGTTATTGCATTTTCACATCGAAAAAAAACTTTTCTGTGTCATTTTCAAGTTTCTTGTTGAAGGATTTTCGATAAGAAATCATGTGTTAGCTTTAAAAGGTCAATACTTTTATTTTGGGAGCTTGAAATTCATTCAACTACAATGACTATTTTTTGTTTATAACTGGCAAAGCGTCTAGTAATTTACTTTGATCTCCTTTGTACGTTCTCCCAGAATGGAGAAAAACGTCGTTTATCGTGTCCCTTCTGGGATTCTGCGCGTGAAGACAATGGAATAAGTCCGACTAGGACATATGTTGGTGATCTAAGGAAATGCGTAACTGAATGGTTACATCAAAGTTGGAATTTCATTACAAACCTGCTCCCTGTATAGGTGTGATTTCGATTTGGAATCCTACACCTATTCCTGAGGAATCTGTAGTAAACCTTATCCAGATCCTATCAGACCAGACAACGAAGTCAGAAGAAGAGCAAAGTCCAGTAAACTGCCCAACGATGCTATCAGTGTCGTTCCGATCGCTACCTTTTCCCACCGTGAGTATATCGCCCTCATCGGTCAAACCGAAATCGATGAAGCGAAGAAGGACGCCATTGCCGTCAGGAACCTCTAGATTCCAGTCGATGAAAAAGTCATTTTCGTACGGCATCGGGTAGGTTGGGGACTCCAGAACATATACAGCGTTTGACTCAATGACGATGGGCACTAGGATAGGAAATTCAAAACATCATTTATTGCGATTGATCAATATAACATCACTTTGTTTGTTACGTAAAATGGAATAGAAACCTGGAAGTGTGTAAGATCAGTACAAATAAAGTGTATGCTTTCATCTTGGGCCGTAACATAAAAGAGATACAATAAATGTTGCGATCAATCGCAAACTTTAGTACATTATTTTCCATAGACCTGCGATTGATATAAGTCGTACGATCGATTGCAAAGCTTTTTTTAGATTTGTCCTCGAGTAGACTAGATAGGTCCACCTCTTGAGAAAAAAAAAACGTAAAGGATTTCAATGGCATTTGAAATATTTCAATTCTCCCACTTTACGTAATGAATAATGGTGATGACATTAATATTGATGATAATTAAATAATATTAATGGTATTAATAATTATGAAATGATAATAAAACAATATTTAGGATCTTTAAAACGCCACGTGAATTGACAAATTGCCAATGGCTCAAGAAAGATGTGTTGTTTTGGATTTTTTCTCCTATCTAGCAACGGCATAAATAATTTTTTACGTTCCGAATTTCACACACATACACACACACACACACACAAACAAAACAAACAAGCACCAACAGAGTGCAAAATGCTTCCCTAAATGAAAACACACGCACATTTACACGCAGAAACACAGATTAACATTCACTCATCATGCTCATCCATTAAAATTCAGTGGCAGATAAGCGCAACGATTAGTGTTTTCCAGTGTGTGAAACCTATATACGCTTCCTATTTGTTGAAATGCATAGGAAATACTCGTATTTGTTCGGATGGCACTCGTAACACTCACATGCTATGGTTATCCAAAAGTATCGCTACACTTTTCCTCTCTCTTGGAGCACACATTTGATTTCATACGGTATGATATATGCTAAATGCATACGTTGCCCGTAATCACCAATGTGAAACCATGGAAGTATCAGATCCATGGTGAAACTGACCTTTAAAGTCGCTTCCACTTACGTGTTACGGCGGAAATCTCAAATTTGAATCGTCCATTTCCATTTGTGTAATCAGTAGCCATTCGGATAAAACATGCATTGGTTTCCGTATGCACTTCTTCCTGGTCAAGTGTGTGTTGACTTCCTTCTTGCCCGCTCCATCCAATCACAGGTACATCAGCTGTCAAAGTAATGTTCAGAGTATCAGAATATTTTCCTTCAATCATTGCTTTTGAACATTATAACAAACAGTCGTAATTCCGCCTCTTGTCAATGCTTGTAAGTAATATTACCGTTTGGTTTATTGTTTGAATATGAAGTATTTGATGTAAAAAAAAATATGATTAGTTCATTAACATCATTGCAGGTTACCAGCGATTATCCCCGAATAAATAACACTTTTAGTTTAGTTTACTTTAGTTTAGCAAAAATAACATGATTCAAGAGTATCATTTTGACAAAGGGTCATAAAAATTAACATAAATATAAACTAAAATACTATAAACTGTGATGACAATTTGTTAACATACACTGTATAACATAATAGAAGAAGGATTATCTTGTAAGCAAATTGCTTGAAAAAAATAAGACAATCCTGAGAAAAACTAAAATGATTGATCAGTATGATTTTTCGATGCGTAGAAGTAATATCACGATTATTGCAAATATTAAAGAGATGGAGATGAGGATGAAGATGAAAAGGATGTAGATCAATTTCACTGATCGAGCCATTCCTGTAATTGTCCAATGGTTTGGAATGAATTGCCCTAATGTATCATTCCTACGCACAAAATACAACGATGAAATAAAACTTTGTTCGATGGCCTGAATAAACTTTTATTAATAATAATAACTTAATAACTTTTCTCCAATAGATGTGACGTTTCTTCGAACAGTTGTCATCGATGTTTAATGCCACTAACGGCACGCCATACTCTCCTACATGCTTACCTTCGAGATAGTAATAGTCATCTTCAATGATAAACCCTTCGTTGTCGTTGGGCAGCTCAATATCCACAACTCTGATGTGGAGCTCTCTGTGCATAAATGTCGTTCTGTACAACCCGAAAGCTTGTCCGACAGAGCAACAAGTAATGTGCAGTATGCAAATTGGATTCCACGTATAAAACTATTTCCATGTAGTTCAATTGTTACTTACCGGTTTAAGGAATACCTAACTACGTTTGCTTGCAAGAAACGTGAATCTATAAAAGTAAATCGGCCTATTTACGTGTGATGAAAGCCTTGAATTCATATGAAAAGTAGACAACGTGCATATTCTGGAACGTTTGGTATCCCTCCTATGGCGTGCCCTTCGTGATACAGGATACAGAAGTAATAGAGATCGAAGAAATGTCACATCGATCGACGAAAATTCACTTCGTATGTTTGAAAGTTCAAGCTCTTGATCTGTGCTGAATGCCAAAATATTTCGATCGAAGTGAAGTCCGTTCAACTACCAAAATACATTGATCGACGGTTTTAATAAACATTGATCGATAATACTATCGAGGTAATTTTTTGGGTCGATATGACGTTTCTTCGATCGATGTCACTTCTGTTTTCATCGATGTTATATGTCACTAAAGGCACGCCATACTCTCCTACATGCTTACGTTCGAGATAGAAGTAGCCATCTCCAATGGTAAAACCATCGTTGTCGTTGGGCAGCTCAATATCCACAACTCTGATGTGGAGTATATAACCTTTCGGAGCACTTATCACCCAAACACGTGTGAGGAAGTTTGGATACGCGCCTGGATAATTGGGTGAGGTGAAGTTTATAGTCTCGCCAGCTTGTACGTGCGTTGTTCCCATGTAGCCTATAAATCAATTACATTCAATTCATTTCATATCATTTTGATTTAATTCATTTCATTTTAATTCAATAAAATTAATTTCAATTTATTTCAATTTATTTCAATCCATTTCATTAGATCGTTTCGTTTCTTTCACATTTTTTAATCAAACAAAACAATTATATAAACATGAAGTTTGGATCCGCGCCTAGGTAATTGGATGACTAAGGTCTCTCCACCTTGTATGTGCATGTGTTACTCCCATGTAACATATAATGTAATTCAATTCAATTCATTCCTATTCATTTCAATTTATTTCAATTCATTTCAATCCAATTCATTGTTCACTCTGTTTCTTTCACTTTTTATCAAGCAAAACAATATTATGAACGTAAAGTTTTGATACGCTCCTGTGTAATTGGATGAGGTGAAATCTACTGTATGTGCGTTGTTCCCATTTAACCTATAAATCAATCCAATTCAATTTATTTCAATTCATATCATTTCAATTAAATTCAATTCACTTCAATTCATTTCAAATAATTTCAATTAATTTCATTTCAATTTAATTCCATTCGATTCAATTTATTTTCATTCATTACATTTCAATTCATATATTCATTCTGTTTCTGTCACATTTTTATCAAACAAAATAATTAAATGAACATAAGTATGTAGGCCTATATAAAAATCATCACATGTAAATGAATTGTTTACTTTGTAAACGCATAGGGACATGCCATGTCTATGTGCTATGCGCAATATAAGAATTGAATATCATTATTAGAATTTGACTTCCTATAAGGTTTGTAGATATCATATGAGAAAAAAATATTATATTGCCTCGAAATGTGCGTAAAATGTTTATGTAAAGAGTGATGAACACCCCGTCCAATTGACAGTTTTCAATCTTTATCAAAACTAAGAGGTATAGATTAGTAATTATCAGGATGCAGAAATTGTTGTGAAACGAGCCAGTGTAATCAAAAATTATTTTCATGCATGAATATAAATCTGTGTGAAGTTCAGGAAAAAAATGCAGGTATTCGTATGAACATTTTTAGAGCGCGCTAAACGTCCACATGTGCTAGCGTTAGCATCCTGCGTAAATGGACAGTCAATACATATACACTACATTTACGCAGGCCATCTTAACGCCAAGGTGTGACTGCATCTTTAGATGAGGGGCCACAATTGAAATCACCCGCGTGGGTTCCCCAGGACATCATAATAAGACCTATACTACTTACCCCTTCCGGCTACCCTTGCAGTTACATTCAGGGTGAAAGATCCATTGACGGTAGCAACGTATTTAGCCAAGATGACGCATATCCTATTATTCAAAAACACAACGTCTCGAAGTAATGCATTGTCATTATACTCAAAGCGATATCTCTCTCGGTTGTGGGTGAGCAAGGAGTTGATGACTGCGAATGTTTCCAGATTTGGAGTGGTGTCGAAAGTGAGGAAGTCTATATGTAGGACTGTACCTAAGGGGGCTTGCACCCGCCAAAGCGAGAGGCTGAATTGGTTGAAGGAGGATTTTTCTGCCGGGCTAGTAGCTGAGTAGATCGTCACAGTTTCATCGGTGCCAACTCGAATCTCGGCTGTAGAATAATAATAGCATTAGACACGATTAATCAGATTGCTAATAAACTTCACGCTAGACAAATGTCATGCACATTCATTAATTCATCTTTTGCCTTCGTGGAACTTTAAAGGTCCACTTTTATGACAATATATGTTGACTTGTGGTGATCTATGCTACCCTTACAATCATATTTGTGAGTGAGAGAGCTCCCAAATGTTTCCCATACATTTTATAATAATTTTTCATTATATTTTAGAGAGACATTTTGGGAACGCCCCTAAAAATTTTCTTCATATGCAAAGTATTGTATATGAGGTCATATACAGTACTTTGCATATGAAGAGAATTTTTAGTGGGCATTTGTGGAAATCCCTTGGAGGGGAACTTATTTGATTTACAAAAGATATTAAGATGTAATTACACCTGACATGAACATACTTTAAATCATTCCTCATTATGTCTTATGTTAATTGGGAAATGTTTACAACTGGCCATTATTAAGAGAGGTTAACTTGGTGAACAATGAAGATGGAATGCAATTACTACTCAATGGAGTATCAAGTGAATGTTTCCAGAATTCTATCAATAGAAACAAAAGGCTCAATGGTGGAATGATTCAAGGTTTGTTCACGTCAGGTGAAAGTACGTCCTAATATCCTTTGTAAATAAAATAAGTTCCCCTTCAAGGGATTGCAACAAATGCCGCAAAACATTCTATTCATATGCATAGTACTGTATATGAC
>BQKZ01004022.1:0-53844 GCA_036244855.1 Temnopleurus reevesii
TGATAAGGTGCAACATTTAGAACTATTCAACATAACACACGAATCTTGGAAAGTCAGATTTTAGGGTGCAAATCCAGTATTCCACCTTTAAAAAGTTATGGACTTGCAAATTCACAGAGATACGACGATCCCTGCCGCTCATGGGATCCATGCAAGCGGCAACTGAATCTTTGATATTCACTATGTGAAATATCCACTTTTAAGATTTTTTTGTACAATGTAAATGGCAAGTTGTCTGTAAGTGCGTCACAGATCTGGTAAAGTTGCTGATTGCATGGATCTCCATCAGCGGCAGTGATAATAAAATCATTGAGAATCGGAAATATATAACGTTTGAATGGATTGTCTAATTTTGCTCAAATTTTCAGAGTTTGTTCATCTGATTTTTCTTGATTCAATGAGAACATGATAACTCATGGGGTGGGTTCCCTTTTAACTTCTCAAATTCCCATTCACCTTTTCAAAGTCAGAGTGGGGTCAGTTGGGCCATCGTGAATGACAACTTCAGTAATGTGAATGGGGTTACTCTCTCTCTCTTGATCACCATTTGTAAAGTTCACAAGTGAGCTACCTGCTATGGCACTGTCATTGCATATTGCCTAATCAGCCATGCTTTCCCAATTCCGCTGTCACATGCCTAACAAATCTCTCTTCAAGTTATTAGGTACATGTACTGTATAAGCCAATATTTTAGCGTACAGATATTTTCACGATTTCTGACCAGTTTGACACATTGGCGTGTTGTTATTCTCACATTTTTGACAGTGTTTGTACACAAATAAATGTGCATCATATAGAGTGGAATTTTTCGCTTGGCTATAACTGCAAAATTAGCGAAAATAAAACAACCGCAAAAATTTCATCTTTAATATACAGTACTTGACTATTAGCCCTTTCAAAGCAAGAGAGAGAAAGAGAGAGAGGGATCATAAATATAACAAGGAATGAATTAATCCAACGCTTTTGACCACTAGGCCAAGGATGCCCTACTTATTGGCATCGGTGCCCACCCAATTTGGGCCTTGGAGATTTACTATGTCCTTTTTATTTTCCCAATTTGTGCTGTATTATAAAAATATGAGCCAGTTTTTAGAATAGTGGCCTTGCCCATAAAATAATGTTATTTGAGGCAAATGCAATGACCCACATGCAATGCGTTACACATGAAGAAGTTAAGGTATTAAAAGTATAATACATATAATGTTCCAAACGTAAAATGTAATATATCTTTGTTTTGTTCATATTTTTATCTACGGACATGCTGAAAAACAGCTATCCAAGCTGAAAGCATGTTTTTTACATACTGTATCTAAATAAATAAACAGAAATAAAAAATAAATAAATGTGTTAACTAACAATATTTAGCCACAAAGGGGAATATTTTATGTAGAAGTTACATACTATCTTGGAGCTTTGAGTTGAAACCCTGCTAACAAAATTCAGATGAGGATATTGAAGGCCAGTTCAAGGCCCTCATAACCCTATCTGATTGACACACGTCTGCAAAACTAAAAAGTCCTACAAAGCATCAGAACAAAATAAGCAGGAATAATATTTTGACTATTCTGAATAATATTTGGACTATTATTCATAGTTGAATAAGCCTATTATTGAGCACATTTTCCATATCTATTGAAATTTGTGATTAAATGGTCTTTTTTTACAAACTTTGAACACTTGAACACAGTCCCCCCCCCAAAAAAAAAAAAAGAATTTAGGGTCACCGGCATTCTTTTTCTTCATTGTGAGCATAGAACATAATAAAATTAAGTTTTATAGAAGGTGTATAATGAATGATTTTTCAATTCCCAAACAAATAACAATTCTCATTCAATATGTTCACCTGCACAGATAATGCCAGCACAAGCCAGGTACATGTATAAATAAATTCACCTTCCATTTTTAGCTCTTTTCTTTATGAGCTTTCTCGTTCCAATGACCATACAAATTGAAGAGAGAAAGACAGCTCCTAGAGAAGGTCAAGCAAATACTGTGCATACCCCATTCACATTCCCTTTCTGAACTGCTTCTCCAAAGACACATTCAGTAGAAACCTGGGGCCGATTGCACGAAATGGTCTTAGCTATCCTCTTCATGCTAAGGCGTCTTAACTTCTTGTGCCACCCTCTTAACATAGCCATAAACATTGATATATCTATGTTACCAGGGTGGTACAAGAAGTTACAAGAAGATCTTAGCAAGAAGATGACCATTTCGTGCACTTGACCCCTGGTTTAGAAGACTGTTTGTGAGCAACCATAATCACATAATGACCAAGAGTAAGCATTTTGGTTGCCGAGGGAACCTTTGCTCTAAGTGCCATAAAGAAAAAAGCTGGATATGTCTTAATCATTATCATTTTTTTTGTAAAATTTGATATGTGCATTCATATACAGTACCTGGACTTCTCACTCTTGCTCATGAATGTCAAATGAACTTGTTCACAAACTGGAGAAATCTTGAAATTCATGATCACAGGTGGCTTGTGGAAACCTTTTTACATGTAGGGCCAACATGTACGGAATCATTTCTGAAGAAATCTCTGAGTATTCACACATCATGATGATGAATCAATTCTCACTATTCAGTAAAGGCTGACAAATTCAGGATGCAAATGTGAAAAGGGTGCCAAGATATTATGCCCAACCTTTCAATCCCCTCTCAACCTTGGTTCAAATGATCAATGCACAGGTGTGCTTATCTTTGCATCCAAGAATATTCAATAGGGCAGCTTCGTGGGGTGTTGATGCTGTTCATACTAATAGTTAAAACTGAATAAACCTATGAGAATCGGCTAGGAATGGAATGTGAACAGAGTATCAGGGTAGTATGCACAACCTATCCATACCCTCACAATCTTGGTTCAAATGATCAACTCACAGGTGTGCGTATCATTGCATCTACTTTTATCCCAGCACATCTTGATGAAGCACCTGATAAATATTCCAAATAAGGGTGACAGTAGGTATGTGCACAGTCCCTTTCTTGGAGTGTTCATTTTGTTCATACTAATAATTCAAACTGAATCAATGTAATGTGAACAGGGTATCAGAATATTATGCGCACCCTCTCCATACCCTTGGTTCAAATGATCAATACACAGGTGTGCCTATCATTGCAACTACTTTTCACATCTTAAAGTTACATTACATTCCGAAAGGGTGCCATACACTAGTCTCCCCTTCTTGGGGTGTTTATGCTGTTCATACTAATACTACTAGTTCAAACTGAACAAACCTAAGAGAATCAGCTAGAAATGGAATGTGAACAGGGCACATGTATGCACACCCTCTCTTCTCCATACCCTCAAATCCTTAGTTCAAATGATCAACACACAGGTGTGCATACAATGTACAGTACATGATTGAAGCTAAGGATATTCAAGCCGATCTTGATGTAGTATCTGATGAATATTCCTGATAGAGGCATGAATACATTCAAACCATTCTGTTTTTGAGCATGTTCACACTCTAAAACCGGTTTAAATTGAATCATCCAACGAGAATCAGCTTAGAAAGCAATCTGAACAGGGTATCAGGGTAGCATGCACACCCTCTCCATACTGTACCCTCACAACCTTGGTTCAAATGATCAATGCACAGGTGTGCATACATCATTGAAGCCTAGGATATTCAGGAACATCTTGATGTAGTGTCTGCTGAATATTCCTGATAGGGGCATGAATAAATGCACACAATCCTGTTCTTGTGCATGTTCACACTCTGCATACTAAACCGGTTTAAATTGAATCACTCTAAGAGAATCAGCATAGAGGCAAACAGGGTATCAGGACACTGTATGCACACCCTCTCCGTACCCACACAATCTTGGTTCAAATGATCAGAGCACAGGCGTGCCTATCATTGCAACCAATGATATCCAGGAAAATCTTGTTGCAGTATTCTATGAATATTGCCAATCTTGACATGGATATTACCATGATACATGTAAGTCTCCTGATTGAGCATAAGAAACCAAATGTGAATGGACCAGAAGGGTATCCCGCACACCCTGTCTATACCCTCACTACATCAGTTCAAACAGGGATCAATGCACAGGTGTGCACATGATTATATTATTCAACCATACCTTGATGTACTCTCAATTCACAATATATAGGGACATCTAAAACTGCCCACTTCTTGGAGTTTTCACATTATTAGCACTCCGTTTATGTAGCAGCAAGTTCTACAAATAATAATTCCTTGGTAGCTCAGGAATTGTTTCTGGATTGAAATGTGGTTTAGCTGAAGGTGAAATGTGCTCACTTTAATTAGAAAGTGTGTTTTCTTCGTTATATTGTGTAGTTCTTTTGGAAATATAATCCTACATAATAATAATAATAATAATAGTGGCTACTTGTATAGCGCACAGGTCCACCTTTTGGTGCTCATGTATGATTCGCTGTGCTATCCTGGATTTTTTTATAAAACCGAAAATTATATCAAACTCTAGTTCAAAACTGTCATTATGCAGTGAAGCATTTCAGGCACTATGAAATGTTTTGACAAGGGTGGGGATGCTGCATTTTACTCTTTTTTTTAAATTCCCATATTGTGTGTTTTTTAACCATTTTTACACACTTCCATAGAATATTAGCAGAAAAAAATGGGAGGGGTTGTACACCCAGCCCCCACCTAGTTCTGCAGTCCAGGCACTTTGACCCATTGGCTCGTATTCCGATAGCGAGGTAACCCTGGTCTAAATCTGTGGTTTAATAATGGGTAGCCAAAAGTGCCAACATTTTATTTAGAATGAATAATTCGTATGTTTAATATAGCTGCTCTCTTTTCCCACACTCTAATAATGTAGAAAACTATTGAAGTTTTTATTCCGAGACAGTTTTGAATAATATGAGTGCCAAATGTGCTGGCAAATTAAACATCGACTATTATAGATTTCAAGCCTCTTTTGGCTCTCCATACTTAAACCACAGGTTTAGACCAGGGTTAACTTAAACCTCGCTATCGGAATACGAGCCAATGCGTTTAGAAATCTTTCGTATTTCAACACACTGTGATGTACACAAAACATATTCTGCACTTAGACAACTAAAAAGTATAATATCATAGGGCATCATGCAATATCTCGACATACTGCCATTCAAGGGCAAGTGCATGCACCAGAACTGCACACTACAGTATTATTATCATTAATCAAATGATAGCCTTTCGAGTCAATAGGCACAAGGTACAAGGTTAAATTACACATCAATTGCACAATGTGTGCAATGCAATACAATGGCATTGATAATGTTGCCAAATAGGTACATAAATCTAATTATAAAAATACAATAGAATTTGTACCACATACCGGTATAAGAAGAAAGAAATGAAAGGCAGCAGGAGATGTTTACCTAGAAACATTTCTCTCCAACATACTAAAAAAAAAGGTGCACAAAGGGTGCAAGCCTCCACCATGAGGAACAATCTGCAGCAAAACTGGAAACGGTGCAATATTGAAACAATTTGACGTACTTCACACGTGAACAGCAATATAGGCACATAGAGGGTTCAAACTATTGAAAAACGTGCAATATTGTACCATTTGACAGCCTCAACCGGACGCTGTCTTAAGTTCTGGAGTCATTACTTGATATATTTTAAAGTCGCCATCGTTAATGTATGAAAGTGTGACACGATCAGATAAGCAGGAACCAAAAGCAATCTCCTATCCTCAAAGGCTTGGGTTTGAATTCCCTGAGCACTCTTCAGAATGCAAAAGCGTACCTTTTGTATAGCACATTTTTCCACCCAAAAGGTGCTACCAGTGTTCTATTTGCAATGTTAAACTGTCACTCCTAACTGAAAACATACATATTTAGACACAAGGTCAATGCCCCCTTTTTAGGGGTGGGGAAGTAGGAGGGGGAGGGGGAGGGCATAACGCTTCCATCATTGAATGATCATTAAAAAAAATTCACTCTATTTTCGAGGAGATGTCAACTAATGTACACATACCACTGTCATGGGTAATTCTCCAGTTAAATTGTTATCAATGAATACTCTTTTCTTTGCGTTTGGTTCAACACACTATTCAAATGCTCCAGGCAGAGCCCTGAGAATTGGAATTCTCCCTTTTACGATACAGAGGAAACTCGGTATACAGAAATCTGACATAATAATATTCCTCATGTAGAGAGGTAATATTCTGGTCCAAACTCTTTGTAATTCTTTGTATTTTGAATCTCTCAAGATTACTGCTATAACAAGTTATCATTGGTGAACATAAGAACCTTGTTATACTAATTTTCCATCCATTGTACTATATAGCTATCTGCATATGAATGCATGTGGCGCTCTAATTGTTTAACATTTCAATCTTGGAACGTTGAACTACATGACTTTCCTGGCAAGAGTTACATTCATACCCTCATTTGGGGGGCAGATACTTGGGGGGGGGGGGGAAATTATTTCATTTTGTACATAGTAATTTGCTGAATCAGGTCGATCTATGATTTCTTGGGCATTAATATGTAATATAGCAAATCAAAGGAGGTTTGTGATGGATTTGGGGTGTTGCTCAAAATCAACTGCAAAGCAATTGCAACTTTGCCAATTGTAATGCGCATTTTCATTCGCGCACGGTATGTTATTATCAATTTAATCTATACGTATTTGTTATGTTTATATTTACTGTAAAGCGCTTTGAACCTTTTCTGGAATTAAGCGCTATATAAATTTTGTATATTATTATTATTATTATTATGTGCATTTAACAAGCCGCACATGAAACAATGATTTTGATTGGCGCGTTCTGATCAACTGCAACTTGTGATCAATTGCAACTTTTTAGCAGCACCCCCATAGTCTGTAAATTCATGTTCCAAATACAATAAGAAGAGCATGATATTGGTATTGCCAGGTGATATTGCTTGAATTCAGCTACATGCAATGGAGAGAATTGTTATTAATGAATACACTTTTTTCTGTGTATGGGTTCAACACACTATTCCCACGCTCTGAGAAGAGCCACGTAAATTGGAATTGTGACAGGATGACTCATTTTCAATATCCATCGTGCTTTTGGATGAAACTACATGTATTGGTGATGAGTTATTGATATAAGAAAACGCAAGAGCTCACCTGTAACGTGTTGTTCAATTTAATATATTTAAAGTTATGAATAAATAAAGGGATAGATTGTTAATGGCAAGGTCCGCGAATCCTGAATAAATTATGAAATTGTAAAATCTCTTATTTTCCCCTTGTTTCGAATAATATCAATTATAATTTAATAATGCAAAGCGCCATGAGCACTCAGCAGAGTGGATTCGTGCGCTATACATGCACTGTAAATTGCATAAAGATATAATAAGAAATAATAATAACCAAAACGAAATATAAAGCAAAAATCTGAACTGAGCGAAGAATTTAAATATCATAATTACAGACAGCTTACAGTGTACATAGTTGAGTATGTAACTCTGTTGGGGACCCCTCATATCTCTTGGGACCAGGCTAAAAATTTGTTCAAGAAAAAGCAACTTTTATAGGAAAAAAATGTCATGCCTTTATTTTCATTTGTTTAACAAAACAAATTAACTTGCACAGTGTCAACATAAACATCAGCCTCAGTCTTTACAATATCATTCAAATGTAATGTGTTTACAATGCAATGCAATACCTGTACAGCATCTATTTTTGGTTTTTGTATGACTATAGTATCCAATATTTGAGAAGCAGACCTGCTCTCTCTGGCATTAATTAATTGAATCATTCATTTTAGCACAGTGCATTCAAACGGAGAACAGAAAATTTGCAACCCAAAGACGTGCTTTATTGTGCACAAAATCAACAAACTACTGTAAGCTGACAAAGGCAAGGTCATTTGAGGACAAGTCTCCCCATTTACCACAGCGCATACAGTAAACATGAGAGTCTCCTACAGAATGAGCACCAGGGAATAATTTTACAAGTTTAAAATTTGATTAGCAGTTTAAGACAATGAGGAAATATTTGCAATAGTTTACTGTACAGTTCTACCTTGTATGTGAAAAAGTTGCTACACAAAACATCTTTTCTACAGCGATCATGTTCAAATGCATAGCAAATTGTGATGTGATACCAGAAAAATTATTCCCTGCACATGTACAGTACATGTAGGTGTTTTCATAAATGAGGGGCAAGTTTGTGACACTTTGATATCCATGTTACATTGTGAAAACACACCTTTTTCATGGTCCTGTGGGCTTCAAGTGGAATGGGAAAGTGATCTGTTCTATATTGATATTGCATCCTTAAAATGGCATTATTTATATATCCGATTATTTTTATGCCCCTTGATATTTGGCTTTATAAGCAGCATATCTGGTAGACAGATGTGTTGGATACAATGCATTTCAAATAATTACTAAAAAATACAGCAGTTCATTGTTCCCATACCAGTGCATGTATTTTTATTCATATGCATTTTCACCACAAGAATATTGTCATTATGACACGAGTATTGTGGCTTTACAAGCACCATCATATTTCTGAAAACCAAACTGATAATTATCATACACAGCTCAGCATACAATCCATTCTAAAAATTATTATTACTACCCGAAAAACGCAATACACTACATGTACATGCAGTTTATTGAACCAGTATTTTTTATATGCATTTTCGTCAAGTGCTATCAAAAAGAATATTGTTTTCATGCCATTTGTACTGTATGGCTCGTAAAGCAGCATAATATCATGGATATGCCAGCTCGTATCCATGATAATATTTTAGGAAATGATGCAGAGAATACATTGGATACAGAAATCTACATACAATGAAGTGTAAACAAATTATTAATTTACTTTAATGCAATTTACACTTACATTGTAACAGTATTTTTCATTCCACATGCATTTTCACCACAAGAATATGATGATTTTTTTTTTTGTACCAGTGCTGTCTGGCTTTACTTGAAGCAGCATGATAGATACATTTGGAAAACATGCCAATTATATTGGATACAGAGATCTGCATACAATGAAATGTAAAAATGAAAAATAATATTACTTTTAATATCATTTGCAATACACTCATTACATATATACCAGTATTTTTATTCAATATGCAGTTCCCCGACAAGAAGTAATTATGATTATTATATATGTGCCTAGAAGTAGTTGCCTAGTATGGTTTCCACTTCTATCTGGTGAAGTGATGCGAGGTTCACTGCCATCAAACACCTGTCAGGCTATAGTCTACATTCAAAGACCCTTTTGTGCCTTAAACAAAAGACAGAAAATATCTTCTACCTATAATGTATAAGCCGACATTGTATTTTCGCCAATTTGGTGACCATGAATGTGGTCATTTTGTAGTCATAAAATTTTAACTCAGTATGATGCCCTGAGACTTGTGTGTATTCATTGATTTTTCAAATGCCTTAAACGAAAACTCACAAATTGATATGAAAAACTGTGAAATTCAGTGAACTCTGAATTCATGTATGCAGAATTATTATTTTAATTAGATTATCATTATCAAACAGTAGAGATCATGTTCAGAAGAAGAGTACTGTGAATGCATATTTTTTTTTATAAAAGCTTGCTCTTGACAAACATATAAAGGAGATAAGTACTGTTTAATGTAACATAAGAACGCTCTTGACAACCATAAAGATAGCCCAACTTCCAATGTAGCTATTGCATGGTACATTTAATAATAATTCCAAGAATTACACTTGCTGGGAATGCTGGGTGAATGAATAAACCCTGTTTGGCAGCTGATAAGGAAGTGTTTTATTTGAGATTGTTTCAGAGAGCAATTTGCAATAATTTGTCATCAATCAATTGAATCATTCATAATTGTATGCAAAATTAGGTAAGGGTCAAATACTGCAAGGTGGCTAGGGTACTAAATTGTACGATGTTAAGCTGTGAAAGTTGTTAATACATCTATTTTCTTAACTTCATACATGTAATGTTTGGATATTTCAAATTTCGCTAAATGAAATTCAAGTAAAAACACAACATTGCTGCATACAGGATCAAATCAAAAGGGTATTTCTAGCAAATGATCACCCCACAAAAAGAACTTGTAAAAGTGATTCATGATCTAAACTGCAATATATTTTTCTGATAAGAGAAAGGAAAAACAACTCCGCCCATCTAAAATCTTCAAATTGATCATTAATTATGGTACATCTATAGACTAAAACATGGTTTGGTTATTAAAATGGAAATACTTTTTTCACAGAGAGGGAAATTTATTTTTTGTACATTTGTCGGATGTAAAATAATATTTTTCTATACCACTGTACATATTATCCCTTCAACTCTCATTGGAGAACTTTTTCTAAATTTCATTAAAATAACATACAAAAGTGTGATCACAGATTTTGTTTCCCCTGTTGTATTATTATCTCTTCAAGCTCTGATCATGAATCTAGTTCACATCGTGCCAACATACACCATTCAGAGGGCGCCAAGTGTTACCGTCATCTGCTTGACAAGTCGCGCGTCGCTCTCCTCACATTTCGCATATTAGCTGTTTGCGTCGCTTGTGTCGGCTGCGAGAGAGTGTCACATGATATTGACACCTGAGATGCGAGTGTGTCGTGATAATAATCTTGTTTCATTATTGAGCATGATTTTCTGATGCTGTAAGAATGTTCATCACTCCAATTAAAACACACTTTATCATAGAGACGCGAGCCTCAGTGTCAGCTGGTATTATGTCAATAACTTTACAGTATGTACATACATGGTACAGGTATGGTAAATAATAAAAATTTCACAAATCTTTCAATAAAAATTTATATAATATTCAAAATAGAATATGAATGACAGCCTTGCTAATTTTTTCAAAAATTTCATATATTGATAAGAAAAAATCAATGTACATACACATATCAATGTATGGAGTAGATCCCTATTCAATTACATTAAATGGGAAATACATTTTTTGTTTACGCTGCAAAAATTAGATAAATTAACTTATTTTTATTTTGTTGGGTATTTCCCACTGCATACGAATTTTATTTAATCTGCCATTCATGTCTTTATTACTCATGTGCAATAAAATACAGACTTTGGTTTCTATTAAACCTGTACAGCATGTACAACTATACAAATATCAATATTAAAACAAAACACAGAACTCATCTTTGTACAGATTTACAAGAAGCTTTACTCATGAGTCATGACAGTAAACTGCATGTGTTTTGTAAGGTAAGTTATGACTGAAGGCCTTGAATTCTACCCTTTCAAGGAAATGGCAACTTTTTAATACAGGTTTAAATTCATTACCTCCCAAAAACACGGGCTCCTGAACTTATATGTAGAAAAAGAAAGTATAAAAAAGACAAATGAGTTGGGCATTGAGGCCATTGAGTAAGGTCATCCAAAGCCTGGAGTGTTTTTGATGGACTTGAATTAATTTATCCCCTAATTGGTCGGAATTAATTCTTTTATGGGCTTCTTTTTATTTTCCATTGAGGGTACTGCAGTACTGCTGAATATTAGGGCTCTTTTGCCCATTCAGAGAACAACTTAAACCCATTAGCAACTGGAGACTGTGTCAAACAAAAGTCCTGCTGGAAGATGCTGTCTTTGTAGGGATGATATTAAATAAATCTGGACATGTTCAAAATGCTTTTCTTGATAGGATTTTTTTTCATAAGAACATAAGGATTGTACAAACAAAATTTATCATTCATAGCACAATGAGAATAGCAAACACGGTATGTTGAAAATGATGGGCGCTTTTGGGCAGTTCGTTCAGTTACTAAAAGGGTTAATGCAGATGAGCACATCAACCATAATAGCGCACTCAAATCTTGACAAGTTCAAGTTTGCACTGCATCAATATCTAAAAATCCTCTTGTTTTTACTGTTCATACTGCATCTTCTGGATTTACCCAAGGCCATTTCAAGACAGAGAATAGCTCAATATGCACCTTCCATTTTTAATTTTTTTTTTGGAGGGGGGGGCGATTCTGAACAAGAAAAAATCACCCCTACCCATTGGATTTTGACAATTTTCAGTCTGAGTGATTTGGGCAGCCATTGCCCTGTATGTATCCAAAGATTTCAAAGGATAAATTTGTTTCAAACATCGCAAATGACATAAATTCTTCCATCTTAGCAGCTATTAAGTTAATGCTCATCAGCAAATCTGGTACAGTGTATGCATTAACTGTATGCATTATAGTATTGTAAAAGCAGATGTGACATTTAATGAAAGCCGACAAGCCACCTGCACTTTACCTCCTAAATCTTCACTTAAATTTTGTCTATGAGATACATACGGTATGTACATGTACATGTACGTGTACGTGTACCGGTACCTTGTCATCGATGGCAAGTCAAACACTTTCCAAAATCAATACAAATGTCTTGATAAACCCCTTGCTCTTTGAACTTCAGTGCAAAGGACTTTTTAAAAACAAATCTTGTCATGGGTAATTGCAGAATTGAGCAACAGCATTTAATGTATGATAGATTACAGTGTAGGACCCTAGGGATGGGTGTAAGATTTGAATGGCCACTCCCCCGCCCCCGCCCCCCTCCTCCTCTCATAACATATTTTAGTGCAAATTTTCAAAGTTCTCGTTTCCTCCTGTGATGGGCATCCTTGAATTGGCAAATTTTGAATACAGTAGTAATACATCTATATATTGTTAGACACATGGTCAACTCCCCTTCACTTAATATATTTATCAAAAACAGAATATCAAATTTCAAATGGGGAATCGCCGTTATTCTTTCTGTAATGGTAGAAGTATTGATATGGCTATACCAAGCATGAACATAAAGACAAAAGTCTCTACTTTTCTTTAAAGAAAGAAGGAGAAGAAAAGAATAAAGTGTTATCTTTTTAGTACAAAGTGCAAATGTTGGGAGTTCTCTTCTCAATGATATCACACATTCTACCCAAATTGCCATCTCAAGATGTGAAAATTGAAACTTAGAATTATCATTACTTTTGAACGGATCCAATTTTGCAAAAACAATTTCAGTTTGTTTATCAATTTTTCTACATTCACTGACAGAACGTCAATGTCTGAAAATTTTCCGAATTTCAAATTTTTCCTACACAAAAATGTAAAGAAATGAGAAATGAGACATAAAAAAAATGCTTAGTAAATCAGGAGTTGTAATCTAACTTGAAGAATACAGACTGTATACAGCTAGGTAAGTATTCAACTCACCTGGGTTGAGTGCAGCACATTGAAATCAACAAAATGACTTTGTACATGTAGGATTGAAATCAACAAACCATCTCAGTAAAAGACTAGAGCAACACTTTACAAATACATGTAGTCACTCCACAAAAAATCTGGCAACAATTATATTAAAGCTGGAAAATTCTTATTCTGTTTGGTGCTGTCACATTAATTCGCGCATCATATTAATTCGTACATCTAATATGAATCTCTACAAAATCGATGAAATATTGCAAATCTGACATCACCATCGTAAAGAGCGTTGTTTATTTGCCTAAATTGGAAATTTTCTTAGCAAAAGGACCCAAAACAATGAAAATATTGCCAAAAGATCGGCAGATTTGCTTGCATTTGCAGAAAAACACGGGTCTTGCGACACTGAAGTGAATCCTTCCCATTTTCAGACAGAAATCATCAAATTTGTAAGTAAGCAGACATACCATTCGATTCCTTGATATTTTGTGGTCAAGCTACTGTAAATTTTGCATCTTAGATGAAAGCAATTTTATGGTAAATCTTGTTCAAAACGGGGCCTACGAATTTATGTGACACAATTTCTTGACAATTCTCGCCATTTTCCAGCATGGAGCGATGAGATCGTTTCGTCAATCGAATTTTGATATCGCGAAATCTCCGTGGTTCTTTCGTGGATTAATTTCATTTTGGAAAATATTTGAAGCCTGAAATATCTAGTTTCATTTCGTGCCAAGATTTTTAAAAATAATTTTGTATTTTAGGAGATATATTGTGCTAAGTACCACGATCCAAAAATGCTCTAGAAAAAGGATACGAATTATTGTTACCCCATCATACATCAAACACAAAAAGAATTAAACACATTAATAGTACGGTATGTGTACCATAACATAAACTTAGAATATACAATACACTCTCTCAAGAAATATTTAATTCTCCTCAGAAATGAATTTAGATTATTCTTCATACTTTACCTTGAGTTGCTTGTACTTCTTCTTGGCACTGTTAAGATCCTCATGAACTTTATCCAGAAGCCAGATGAGAAACTCCTGCGCATCATGCTGATCGTTTCCTCGATACTGACTCCCATGTCGAGCCACGACACGTTTGAATTCCGTTGTGTGACTCGGCGAGTATTTACAACTCCAGATTGCTTTGAGAAGGATGGCCAACTGCTCTGTCACCTCCCCCTTAGTTCCAAACTTTTTACTGAGTTTCTTGGAATGTGAAAGATCCTGTCTGTATTGCTCCAACACAAAGTACTCCGCTAGGACATCCGTGTTGCTCAAACATTGGACGATGGCGTTCATGAAGCATGTATTGCCATGGTTACGGAGGCCGGACAGTCCCGGGATTCGTCCGTGGAGGAGCACAGGGCTGCAAGGAGGAGAGGTGGTAGGGGGATGATTGTTTGCATTACCGTTTACTGCGCTGCTCGTACTGCTCCCTGTCGATCCATCATTGTGCGACCCTTTCCCTTCCTCCATGCTACCGATTTGTCGCACCATCTTTTGAATCAGCGACCCAAACGCTTTGAAGGACGGCTTTCGGGACAGTTTCTTTTTGCCAGGACTTCCGACCGAAGATGAGAATGAAGTATTAAGACTCTGTTCACCATCGCTACCCGAGCCTAGCTTGTGCATGTTACCAGAGTTTGCACGGCGCATATTTGGGCGGGGACTTGGACTCGATCCCCTTGACCCTACGCTGTAACCACGAAAACGGTCATCTTCTACCGGGCTGTGGCTTCGATGAACTGACATGCTTCTATTCTCCACTTGTAACGTCCTTGAAATGGAGCCCGACGATCCCATCTTTGAGGACGGTAGAGTGGTATTCGCACGATACGCATAGTCGTATTGAAAGCTTGCTGCTCTCGTCACAGAGTGATGATTATCATTTCTTTGGCTTTGAATTCCATGCATATCTTCCCTATGATTACAGCTATTCAAATTATCACCTGCACTGTTTTGGCGGGAATATCCAGGTCTTGAATTTGAGAATCCATCACCTGCATCAGAAGGTGAATAAAACGCACTTCTCTGCTGCTTCCCATTCGATCGGGGCAAACTTGCCGTTTTGCGCTTCCATAACTCTTCCTCGGTTGGTTCCCGGCCTAAGTTCCTTACTTGATGCCTTGCTGTAGTATTCCTTGGTAAAGTAAAATCCCCACCGCGATAACTTTGATGGTTTTCCAGTCTTGCAGAACCATGATGATACTGACACTCGTCTCTACTCGCACTTCTGCTCAATCGAAGCCCGTTCTCTCTGCTGGCCTCAGCGTACGCTGCCCGCATAGCAGCCGGGACGCTCCCGTTGATTTTGCTACTGGAGCCGTATCCATTCTGGGATTCGGTGATGGAGAAATAAAGTGCTGCATCCGAAGAGGATCGACCATAAGTTGGCTTGTGGCTATGCGCCATCCTGAATTCAAAGTTTATGCTCGAATTTCGTCACAAAATGCATGCTTTTTACCTAATTCTTAACAATCCATCTCGTGTTTTTCAACCCTCTGCCGCTAATCAAAGGTCCTTGAATGAAAAGTAAACAGTCGACCGATCACCGAAAGATGAACGTAAGTGGGGTTCTTTCAAATTTACGGAAGAGTACCGGTACACAAAATATATTGATCTCAAAATGTATTTGATGCCCTTTCTTTGGTGGTGCGAAAATTAATGAATTGTAACCGAGGAGGGCAAGCCCCCCCCCCCCCAAAAAAAAAAAAAAATAATAATAATAATAATAATAATAATAATAATAATAATGATAATAATTATGATAATAATAATAAGTCAAAGTTCTCCCTTTTTCTAAGTGAAAGGAAACTTTCCTTATTCTAACGAACAAATTATAAAGATAATAATAATAATAATAATGATAACACATCGCTTATATAACGCATATTACTGCCATGTATGGGCTTAAGAAATGAAAAATTAGGAGATTAAAAATGCCATTCAATTGGCATCTTTCTAATTTTTCTATAAAAGTTGTGTTGTCATGCCTAAAAGGGGCATTTCTGCACTCTCTTGCCACTCTATGAAATTGTCTTGATGACGTTAATTATAATTTGCATGTATATGTTTTCTCTGGAGGAATTTGTGATAATTTTATTTCATTCACATAACATAAATGAATAAATTCTCAAAAAATTAAGGGGGCATACTCATGCCAAGAGGGAGTATACTGGCAAATAAGGGATGGGAAATGCCCCCCCCCCCCTCCCCAATATTAAAACAATACCCCTGTTCTGATCAAACGTTGCCCTTTTTCTTAATCAAAATAAACAGAACAAAATATTTTGTGGCAATCTCATGCTGGGGAGGGGGCAGCACAAAGTGGGTTGGGGGCAAAGGATAAGCGCCCCAATATATTCAAAACATGAGATAATGTACCCCTTTTTACTCAAACTTGCCCTTTCTTAATTGAATAAAAGAAGACATAAATGAACCAATGTCTGGAAAGAGGGTATTTTCTTACCCGGAAGAATAGCATACCGTTGGGCAAAGGCAAGGTTCAAATGCATCCCATGATTTCTCAACATGAAAAAGTGTCTCTTTTCTGCCTCAAAGTTGTCCCCTTTCTTAGTAAAAAAACAAACAAACCCCGAATTCAGATAATAATAATAAGGTGAATTGATTCCCGAGAAGGGCTATTCATAGGCTGAGGGACAGCAGAACGGGGCCCGGGGCACCCCCCCCCCCCCAAAAAAAATCCCAACATGGAAAAAATGCCCCGTATTGAGTCAAACATGCCCTTTACACCTATACCATCAAAATACACCGTAGACTGTCTTTACCTCTTTGATCGAGCTAATTACTTTTACTTTTTTAATGTAGCAAGGATGCACTTTAATTATTGATTTACTGTCTGCATCCATATGAACACTCCGAACTTAACCCCCCAATGAACCGGCACTGAAAATGGGTGGACCTTGCGTTAGCCTCCAGCCCCTTCCGTGCATGGTAAACCGTTAGTTGTTCTTTAGGAGTGTAGCAACACATCATATGCCAGAAAAGTTCCAAATTGTCCTCGTTTTTTCAGTTTTCTCTTTCTATACAGGGGTTGGGGGCAGGAAAATGCATTTTAGGATCACAAAAATCAAGTCCAGAAGCCCAAGCAACTTCCTTCGTGATTCCTTTAAGGATCAATCATGCTAAATCCTGCCCCCATCCCCAATTTTTTTTTTTTTTTTTAGAAATCATACATCAGCCCGTGTTTCTAACGACCATTCCAATGCGCAGTTCGTTGGGCAAAAAATACGCTTTGGAATGGAAATAATAACTACACCAGCAGTTTGATATACATGTCGTGAATAATGTTATATGATTTTTAAAAAAAGTGGGCCTTTCATTTGACGATTTCGACATAAAAGTGCCCTTTTATTCAATAACAAAAAAACACATTCTGCCACACTTGGTCAAGATGTTGATTGGTGAGAAATAAAAGTAAAGTAATTTTTAAGCATCATTATGCAGAATAAGATAAATGCGTTCAGAAAATGTTACTTTTATCAAATAAAAGTGGCCGTTACCTGAACACCAAATAAATTATGGAAGTTAAAGAAAAAGAAGTTATTTGTTATACAGGGCCCGTTGAAAGAACACTTTACAGCTGAAAGTGGCTACCTTGGGTGGCTAAAGTGGCTACCTTGGGTAGGTATACATGTATTAGTATTATTATCATCAAAACAAAATAATAACGCAGCCACTCCATCGGAATCACATTTTGAAATTAAAAATGTTTATACAATCTCCCCAAGGGATATGTGCCATTGATTAGGTATATATTTCGTTATGAATAGATTTTCCCCATGCAGTAATTAAATGATTTTGATGAAATTGAATGATTGAAAAGTGAAATGACCATAAAACTTAATGTTAGTTTAGATAAAGAAGAAATAAATACGCCAAATCGATTTAAAATCAATTATATCAATCTGATTACATTTGTAATCAATATGATTCCTGAATTAAACTTTTTTTTTTTATCTCCCAGGACAATCGTAATATGTTACTTTTTAATCAGTCAAATTATTATAATTATTTTATGATATTATACACAATGTCTTTAGATAAGAATTTCAAACTATGTTAAATCATATTCTAGTTGTTTTTAGCGACATACAATTATGATTTAAAAAAAGAAGGTATGACTAGAGTGAATATTTTTTGTTATTTAAGCCTGCCTGTGCATGTTCTACTGAAATATATTGCACCACTATTAATCATAACGACCTTGTTCGTTGAACAAAACGACCCCAGTTTAATTTAGCACAAACATTAGTGAATCAGACACTTTATCAGAGCTATCAAACTTTATAGACGCTTTCAACAAAAACTACTAAAAAAAAAAAAATAATAATAATAAAAAAAAAAAAAAACTTTATAGACGCTTTCACTTTGGAGTCTTTGGGTGATGAATAGTTGTGCAATACTTTGAGGTCCCTCGGAATAATGGAAATCGAAAATCAGTTTTAGATAGGACGCCCTCTTGCATCTAGGGTTTGTTATAATTTGAGGTCTCGTTCATTCTAATGTGGGTGAAATTTAGAAAATTGCTTGCAAACATTGCATAATATTTGATGTAAATTATTTCATATAATGACATACTAAGCCTTATACTTTATATATTCATAAAGGTTTCACTGGAGTTAAGCTAATTTTGAGAATAGATTTGTACGTAATAAAATAATATGAAAACATTGAATTCCATCTCCCCTGCTTAAATTAATGAACTCATCCGGTTACACATGCGCAAGATGTGTTTGCAGAACAGCAGCGTTTTTCGTGGATCCATCAACAATATTTTGCATATATTTGGGGATTTCCTATGAGCTGTGGTCAAGTTTTGATGTTTCAAGAAGTTACATCACTCACTGACAAGAGACAAAAGTACTTTTATCGATGATCGGGAGACAGAAAATGCTTTTAAGAAGAGCGAGATTGTCACGGACTTGTTTAGGACCTCAAGTTGCATGCAAAGTTACCTTACGTGGTTTACGTGTATAAAGCAATCTACACGGACAAGACAACAACACCGATTGGAGTGAAATCGTACCCGGTGGAGTCGGCTTACATGACGACTAGCGTAGCTACGCAGCTTTGGTCTGGTCTTCACTTCCTTGCATTGGCTTTGTTTTGATTTAGTCACTACTGAATATCAAGAAGTCTACAAATTGCTGTTCCCTGGATTAGCTGATCAATGTTAATTTAAACTGATAAATCAAAATGTGCAATAAGCTAAAATTCTAAAATAATCTTCCAATCCGTGGTCCAGCAACAGCACTAGCACAACAGCTGGATCAATTTATTTCTGAGATTGAGAACGCATCTACTTTATCAGAGTCTACAGTACATGCGTTGGCGGTGCTAGATTTTTGGCACCTTCATTTAAAACATTTTGAAGAGACAATGGGAAGAATTTAAGTATCCCAAGGCCAATGCGGGCTCGCAGCCAGTTGGTCTTAAAGTGCACAACACAAGTTAATATACCAACAAATTTGGTCTATTCAAACTCTTTGATTTTGACTTCGAGGAATAGTCAGCGAAAATGGCGGCAATCGTAACCAACTTCCTCCCGGACTCTCCGAGCCAGGACAACCTGAAATCCCCAACGACGCCTACGACTCCAAGCGCTACGTTCCCTGGAATGGGGGAATGCAACCTCTTATCGCCTGATGATGCAATCAATGGAGATGAGGCGCTAATGGGAGAGCTCAATGCTAAGGTGAATGCTGAAGTCTGGAAGAATCATTTTGCAGTGTGATAGGAGTAAAAACAGACAGTGGTGCAGGGGTGTGATTATTATAATTTACTGATTTGAAGAGGCAAGCTATTGTTCTCAATAGAATGCCTCTCCAAAGCTTTGTTGTCTGTTGATGAAATGTTGCACAAAGAAGAATTGTGTAAAAAAGTTAGCATACCTTAAAAAACACAGGAACTTTTTTAGATGTCCTCTTAAAATCTTTTGTGAAAGCTTCTGCAAAAAATGTATGTAAAGACAATTTGTTGGGTCCCCTAGAGATTCAAATGAGACAATTTTTATGGCTATATAGTATAGATGTGTGTGCAAAAAGCGACATCAAGATTTCCTGGCCATAGTTTAGGCATTCTTTTTTGTGTGTTGCGAGAAAGTTGTTGATATTATGATTTCAAGATCAATCAAAACTCATTGTTTTATTTAGATCTTGTCAGAATCACAGACTGTGCTTGAATTAATATTCGCATTTTCATTTTGAACTACATATTGAAGCTAGTAGAAAGCTAGATGACTTTTATTTCTGCTTAACCATCTTTGATCAACCTTTAGAAACTGCTGTAGGAAAGACATTTTCGAACATTTGATATAGAATGTTAATTTCACAATGTAGCATTTATAGCTTCTGTAGATGCGTTTAAACTTGTTGAAAGTGTACTTTGATTATAGAATACTTGCACCTTTTTATTACAATATATACTTGAGTTGTATCCGAGTAAGTAAACAAAATCCAATGAATAAATCTTTTATAGTACTGTCATACGTGCATGTTGCACAAGTTTTTGAAAATGTTGACTGCTGATGCTGCACCATTAGGAAGGAATAATAAAATGTTTACTCTCACACATTTGAACACTTTTATTCAGTGATTTCTCTTTGTTCATGTAGGACAAGCTGGTATGTCCGTCTGAACCTGTCTATGACGCTCTATTGAAACAGCTTGAGGAGAGGTTAGATGAGGGGCAAGGAGAGACGATCTATCCTATAGGACAAGGAGGTAAGCTCATACATTATATAGACTCCTTTCTTTTGAAAAATTAAATTTGTCTTCAAAGATTGATTTGAAATTGTCTCTATCTAAATAAAACATAAGGAAATTATAATACTGTCAAATAAGTTGTTCAAGGTCTTTTTCAAGTCCCCTTATCTTTTTTTAGTTGAAATTATTACTTATTTTTATCTAGTTTTTTTTTTCGTTCACGTTTTGCAAGTCAAAATTAGGTGATTCGAAGCTGTTCCTCATATCCCAACAAATTAGACTTACATGTATGCAAGGATGACTGTTTAATGGCTACAGCTTATCAACTTAAGAGTTGGAACTCCATCTGTATTTACGTGTAGTTCAAATTATTCCAAGGAGAAGTTTAAAATTTAATGATTAAAGCCCGTGTATAGTTTTGGTAAAGATTAAAGAAATGTGAATTTTGGGGATATATACTATGACATATAGTTTCTATACACATTTGAAGATCATAGCATATTTTTCTACGAGCGAATTCTTTTGAAAATTTGAATTTGACCGTTAAATCGTATTTAGCGCCCTCTCTTGGTTATAACAATATTTTGCTTCTTATCGGGCATATAGAAAATTATTTCCAAGATTTTATTAAAGCATGCTAAAAAGGAATACATAAAGAATAAATTCTAAAATTTTTATCCAATTCTGTTCATGAGAAGCTGTCCTTTATCAAGAAAGAAAATATTGCATTCGCGTCGGGGACTACGACGCTAAAATATTTTCCACACTTTAGGTTATAACTTTTCTAAAACTTGTTAATTTTTTGTACAATCTTTTGTCAAACATGTTCATGATATCATGTTTCTTTTTGGGTAGATTTGAAGACAAAATTTGGCGATAAAAATATTCGCTTTTACCAAAACTATACTTGGGCTTTAATCAATATACTTGAACTTGATTTGTCATATAATGTGAAGAATGTATTGTCAGGAATCTAGTCCTCAAATAATCTGTGAGCTCTGTTTCCTTTTTTATGTTATAAACTGTTTCATTTTATAGTAGTTGACTATTTAGTGTGTTCCAACATTGGCTCAAGAAACCTTCTATCAAGACCAATTTTGTGTAATCTATACTGTAAAGTGTAAAACAACATGTTTAGTCATGAAGGGACATTGGCATGTAATTTACTTTTCAAACAAAATATTGATTGATAAAATATGCAACAATTATCCATGTCATTTTATGACTATTTGTGAGTATGTACAGTGCATTGAACATGCATTGCGACTGTAATAAAGTTTGTTGGTAAACAGTAGAGTAGGCAAGAGAGTGTGGGCGGGATTGCGCAATCTTGCATCAGTCAGCTGAGCCAAGTTCAATTTCCTGTTACAGTGTATTAGATATCAAAGGGAGGGTCAACTGGCCTGGGCATGTACAAATACATTGGCTAACTGAGTACAAGATTGTTTGGGATTGCACAATCTTTCACCATCCCCTGTATGACTGTCTTTATTGGATAAACATAAACTCTGATACTTTCAACAATAGACAATGAAATGCTAATAGAAGTGAAGAAAAATCTTGCACAGAATAATCCAAAAATGAATTAACAACATCCTCCAAACTTTTTTTTTCAGTCAAGTCATAACAGAATAATGAATGAATGATGATTAGAAAAAAAGGCTGATTATCAAGACTGTTCATTGTGTTGTGATGTCCCACATGCGGTGTTTTGAGTTAGCTAATCCAGGAAAAGTATACCCCAATGGATTTAGAATAATGTTTTCAAGTCTATAACCGTTAATTTGATTGCTTTAAAAAGTTTCTTGCATATGATACAGACAGTAGGATTGTTTCCAAACATGTCCAACTGAAATAGAAATTAATACCAGAACGAGAATTAATATATAAAAAGGAGTTTTGGAGTTTGGACTAATATTAGTGTTAGAAATTAAAATCTTGTTCAGAACACAAGGGAAAGTCAGTTGATTAGGACTTTGAGATAGGTAGCGGATATTTGGCATTGCACAACATTTCAGCAGCCACTTAATGAAGATCTATATTTATAACAGACAAAATGAATCAGCCTGCTTGTATTGCAACATGTTTCAGTTGCTTTATGATTCTCCTAAAATAACAAAGAAGAATAACAAAATTCCTACAAATGACAAATGGTGCAAAACAAAACAATGTGAAAGAGAAAATCTTCTCTCAAATAATGTTCATGTGCAGGCATGGTAAATCCAGTTACTAGTTCACTGATTCCATAGGGATGTCTTAACCAAGTCATTTAGCAAAAGTTCTAGATCATGATTTCAGTTACTATGTTCACATGCATTGCTGTTGTTGCAAAATAAAGTTAACAGTCTCCCATTAATGTCCCTCAGAAATGCATTTGTTTTACGTAGGCTTTGGTGAGACAAGTTGGGACACTGTTAACTATATTTCTGTCCATACTGTAGTGCTCACACACTGAAGAACTACTGTACAAGCTGACATTTTTAGATGATTTTATGCAAATTTTGTGGTCTTGTTGCAAAAATGTCCACTTTGTATGATGCACATTCATATGTGTACACACACTTAAAAAGAATATTGGCGTATGCAGTGCTTTGATCTTGCTGCAAGAATTTGCGGGATTTTACAGAATGACCCCCCTCCCCCCCTTTCATCAGGCACATGAATAAGGCAATGTCCCATATGAAACCACTGTGAGAGCTATATATCATGCAAGCTATTTCTGAAAATTTAGGAAAGTCCTGAAGATTAAGATTAACCTATTTAAAGCATTAATTTTCATTATTTTAGCAGAATATTGTGGGCCAAGTTGCACACATGGGTAAATCTCCAGTATTGAATTCTCCTATCAACGGCCCATTTTGGAGATACAGTAACTACAGGATTAACACCTTTTCTGCTCAATTCAATCCCTAAGTACTGAGCACATGGATTATTCATTCACTTAGCTTCAGGACAATAGCCTGATCTCAAGTGAATACCTCATAATTACCATCAGGAAAAATCACCACACATTGGTAAATCTCTTGGAAAATATGTGATCTAACAATAGATTCATACTTAGGCTTCTCGAAGTTACAAAAAGGTAATTGACCATGGGTGATGCATTGGTATGATTTCAACTTTAATATGTGTAAACATTTTCATTCAAGATTTTTTTCCATGATGTTTTTCCTTATCCCCGCAAAGAAGCTCACATTTTCTCACAAATTTTCATTCCTTTCATACAAGCATCTGAATTATTTGTATTAATCATGTAGACAATTTTATTGATTTACCATTGATTCACATTATATTCATAAGTGCAGGATAGTTACGTAGGGATAAGTATGTATGTATCTTAGTTTAATTTGTTTGATTGTTATGTAGTCGTGTATGTTAACGTTGTGGACCCCATTGGAAATAAGCCTTGTCGGCTTTCATGGGCTATCCAGTCATGTATGTTGCTACTGACAAATGAATCAAATCAAATCAAATAAATATTGTATGGAAAATAGGGAATTTGTTATTCAATCTTGTTCTCGTTCTTATGTTTTGCCGTTTTGTGACGTTTCATAATGCTGTTTGTACCTTTGTACTGTAGACCTGAAAAGCAAATATCACAATTCCCTTGGTAACCCATTCTAATAATAGAAAAAGAAAAGTAAAATGAAGAATGTTTATACCCATATATGCTTCTGATGCATTTGTGTTGAGAGTTACCAAAGAAAAGCCCCCCCCCCATAGATTTTGAACTAAATTACAATAAGGATAAAGAAATCTGTTAAAGGATCGTCAATATTACTTATTTACAATTTACTTATAAATGTTTCTTTGGAGATAGTGATAAACAGTCTAGGGTACTTCAGCCATGACCATATGAAATGGCACAGAATATGGACACTTCCTTGTGCCCATCATGGAAGAAAGACCCAAAAGAGTTAATTTACCATGGTGTCAATCTCAAATAGTCCATTAATTTTCAATGTCTGGTTGGTAGTAAGCAGAATGCGTTGAGTGGAGGAGAAATCGCTTCTTTGGCAGCGATATTTCAGAGAATGGCTCATAGAATGAGGATGATGTGGTCTCAGTACATGAAATAGACCTAAAGAACATATTGACTTCAAACTTTATCAGATAATTGCACTTATTTCTCTCTTATTACTAGGTGATGGAAAGCAGAGTGGATTGAGTGGAGAAGAAATTGCTGCTTCTGCGGCAACCTTGGAGAGAATGGCACAGAGTATAGAGGCTGATGTTGTATACGTACTGCAAACTTCATATCAGAAAATTGTACATATTTCTTTTCTATTTCCAGGTGACGGAAAGCAGAGTGGATTGAGTGGGGAAGAAATCGCTGCTTCTGCGGCAACCTTGGAGAGGATGGCACAGAGTATAGAGGCTGATGTAGTATTATTACGAGAGCGCGACCTAGAGAATGGAACTGTAGCGGACTACCTGGTCAGACGGAAAGCAGATGATGAAGATTTCTACGAAGTCAGGTAGGTTTTCATTTTTTTCAATAATGAAAGACAATGACTAATATAATTTAGAATTAAACTGGAACAAAAATTGTTTAGCCATCGTTTTGCTCACAAATGAAAACCTTTTGATGCCATGTGGATGTTTGTAAGAGCATCGTTTGGGATTTTCTAAAAAAAACTCCTGATGACTTGATAACTGTGTGATATGCTCCCACTACCAATTAATATGATGCCTGCTTCATTATTTCCCATCGATGGAGAGGCAGTAGTTACCAGTGTGGATGAGCCCCCAGCTGGGTGTACAAACCCATGAACCGGCCAAATGTGTTGTGTGTTTCCATTGCTAAATAATAGGGTTCATTCTTCATCCTTTCCCATATGCACAGAGTTACAGTTATCGGCAATGTGGACGCAGGAAAGAACACCCTGCTACGTGTGCTAACCCATGAAGAAATACAACTAAAAATTAAATTGAAGGGATGTTCCCATAACTACATAATATAATTAATTCCTCATTCTTTCCCATATACAGAGTTGCAGTTGTTGGCAATGTGGACGCAGGGAAGAGCACCCTGCTAGGTGTGCTAACCCATGGAGAACTGGACAACGGAAGGGGGTTTGCACGACAGAAGCTGTTCCGTCACAAGCATGAGATGGAGTCTGGTAGAACTAGCAGTGTAGGGAATGACATCCTAGGCTTTGATAGCAAGGGAGAGGTGGTCAATAAGCCAGACTCTCATGGTAAGCTTTTGTCTTAATATCACTATACTCATTCAAGATAAGTGAACATAATTTGTGATTTTAGTCGAAAGCATTTGATCTAAATTTTTACAATTATTCCTGATACATTTGCAATCTTTTTCAGTTATTTTAGCTTTTTTTATCATCACTGATAGATTATTTTTCTGATTATTGACGTGCTTTCTATCATTATAATCATGACTCAATCAATATGATTAAAAAAAACAGACTTTAATCTATATTCATTGCATTTTTTAACTTGATCAGGATTATATGTCAGTAAATTTTAGAATAAAAATCACCAAATGTGTGATAATCTATAAATTTATAGATATTTTTCTGATGGAAATATTCTTTAACATTTGGCACTTGTTTCAGTCAAATGCAAAGTATTTGAAAAATAAAGCTTTTGTTATCATCACCGATAGATTATTTTTCTGATTATTGACGTGCTTTCTATCATTATAATCACGACTGAATCAATATGATTAAAAAAACAGACTTTAATCTATATTCATTGCATTTTTGCACTTCATCAGGATTTTATGTCAGTAAATTTTAGAATAAAAATCACCAAATGTGTGATAATCTATAAATTTATAGATATTTTTCTGATGGAAATATTCTTTAACATTTGGCACCTGTTTCAGTCAAATGCAAAGTATTTGAAAAATAAAGCATGTGTAGATGATGGAGTTTAATTTAGATAAAAATGTATTATTTCACCTTAAAATTGTAATTTGTCTTGTCAGGACTAGGAAAACGATTAATGGTTCAGCTTATTTGTAAATTGTCACTAATTATGCGCTACTTTGAAATATTTGCTTAACAAAAGTTGTTGATTTTTTATAATCCCTGTATTTTTTTCAGGAGGAAGCTTGGACTGGGTAAGGATATGTGAGAACTCCTCCAAAGTGATTACCTTCATTGACTTGGCTGGCCACGAGAAGTACCTCAAGACAACCGTTTTTGGAATGACCGGTCATGCACCTGACTTTGGTATGCTCATGGTGAGTGCAAGAAATAAAATATTCTTGTAGTAATGACATCAATAGATGATACAATTTTAATCAGCTGACCATGGTAGGATATGATAGGAAACTGCATAAGTCAATATTTTTGCATCTAGATTTTTTTGCGATTTTTGGCCAGTTCAACATTGTTATTATTGTTGTTATTTTCATGATTTTGACAGTGTACCGTACCTGTACCCTCCATCTGTGTACAGTTCTCCAGACTGGAGGAGCTCAAGGAGAAGAAGAAGGAGTGTTTGTACACATATAAATGTGTATCATATAGAGTGGTAATTTTCATGAAATTTATCTTCATTTTATTGTTCTGGTAACCAAGATTAAAGTGTGCCCTCAAAACATATGTTATTTTGAGGTTGTGTACATCATCACTCCAGAATGTCTAAGGTGCATCTTTCATTGCCTTCTACTGACAAGTTCGGAGCAATATTGCACCATTCTGAAAAAAAAATTATTATGTTTAAAATTTTCTATAAATAGGTTGTAAGTAATGCCAGAGTGATAGGCATGACCAAAGAGCATGTAGGTCCAGCACAGTCTGTCAGCGTACCTATCTTTGTAGTGGTCACCAAGATCGATATGTGTCCTCCAATGTTCTCCAACACACCCTGAAATCATAATAGTTTATATCTGGATTTAAATTCACCTGTTCTTGCTGTTTTTATCAGGTTGGAAGTAATGCCTTAGTGATAGGTATGACCAAAGAGCATCTGGGTCTAGCCCTGGCTCTCAGCGTACCAGTCTTCGTGGTGGTCACCAAGATGGATATGTGTCCGCCAAACGTTCTCCAACACACCCTGAAGCTGTAATAGTTGGTATCTGGATTCAAAATGATCTGTTTTTGCTATTTTTTGACAGGTTGGAAGCAATGCTGGAGTGATAGGTATGACCAAGAAGCACTGGCTCTCAGCGTACCAGTCTTTGTGGTGGTCACCAAGATTGACATGTGTCCGCCAAATGTCCTCCAAGAAACCCTAAAGCTTCTGCAGAGGGTACTTAATTCTCTTGGGTTCAAATTTATTTATCTTTCGCTATTTTCGACAGGTTGGAAGTAATGCTGGGGTGATAGGTATGACCAAGGAGCATCTAGGTCTAGCCCTGGCTCTCAGCGTACATGTCTTCGTGGTGGTCACCAAGATGGATATGTGTCCGCCAAACGTTCTCCAAGATAGTTCATATCTGGAATCAAATTGATCTATTTTTGTTATTTTTGATAGGTTGGAAGTAACGCAGGAGTGATAGGTATGACCAAAGAGCATCTAGGTCTAGCGCTGGCTCTCAGTGTACCAGTCTTTGTAGTGGTCACCAAGATTGATATGTGTCCGCCAAATGTTCTCCAAGACACCCTGAAACTACTCCAGAGAATACTCAAGTCTCCTGGATGCAGAAAGATACCTGTATTGGTCAATAGTAAGGAGGATGTGGTAATGACGGCGACTAACTTCAGCTCAGAAAGGTATGTAGATAGTAACTTCTGATATTTTGTTTGAGTTTGATCTGAATAGGTTTTCTCGATTTATTGTCAGAGTTTCCTATTCATTCTTCCTTCAGTTATCTTTTATTATTTGGTCCCCAAAAAAGTTTCTTACACTTGTACCAACATGGATATTGTAATGAAAGAGACAGACAGTGTTAGTTGGAATTAACATTATGATGTTAGATTCTTTACTGAACAAACATTGGAAATGAGGCAAAATAAAGTTCTCTTACAGAACAAATTTTAAGAGTTAAAATGAAATAGGCATACAGTTTAGATACTGTTTTACAGATAAATAACAGAAAAATGTGAGTTGAATCAATACAAATTTCCATGGATAATTGGTTATTGTATTCATCAATTTTTTCTATCATTGTATTTTCAGAGCCTGTCCTATCTTTCAAGTGTCCAATGTAACATTGATTTAAATTTTCTATTGATATTTTGGTTATCGCATTCATGTTTTTTGTCACTAATTGTACATAAGATTTTGTCCAATCTTCCAATTTCCCCAACGTAACATTGAGTCCATAAAATTTCTTTAGATATTTTGGTCATTGTTTTCATCCATTTTGTTGGTTATTGTATTTCAGAGTCTGTCCAATCTTCCAAGTCTCCAACGTAACCGGTGAGAACCTCAATCTCCTGAAGATGTTCTTGAACCTTCTCACGACAAGAACAATGTTTGATGAGACAGAGCCAGCTGAGTTCCAGATAGATGAGACCTATTCTGTACCGGTAAGCAAAGCACAAGCACTTTTCAGTATGTACATTTAGAAGACAGTAATTGAGGTAGCATAACATAACATAGACTATGTAAATCTTAGATTTCAAAATCAATGTTTAGTGCTTCAAAAATAACACGGGTGAAATATTGCCTCCATGGACACACTCTATTGAAGCTATGGGAGTGTAGCAATTGATCGCAAGTTGCAGTTGATCATAACGTACCAATCAAAATAATTGTTTCATGCAAGTCTTGTTAAATGACCATCGAGTGTGTGAATGAAAATGAGTGTTACAATTTGCAAAGTTGCATTTGGTTATGAACCACATCCCCTTAGAGTCCTCAATTTTACATATATCTTGATAGTGCATCAGAAGCATTCTATATTTTTACATCCGAGTGTAATCAGAAACATTGTAGGGTAGACAGTTTGATTTGAGAAGTTCTAGAACTGCACAGCCACAATGTTGCATGATCTTTCAAATGCTCTTTCCACTGTCTGGTATTTATTTACAGGGTGTTGGAACAGTAGTTTCTGGAACAACCCTAAAGGGAACTGTGAGAATAAATGACATCCTGGCTCTGGGCCCAGACTCACAAGGTCACTTCCAACAGGTCATCATCAAGAGCATCCACAGAAAGCGTATGCCAGTCAGGATGGTTCGAGGTGGACAGACTGCCTCCTTTGCTCTCAAGAAGGTAATATTATAATGAGGGCGGTGGTTGTGGTGGTAGTGGTAGTGGTGGTAGTGGTAGTGGTGGTGGTGGTGGTGGTGGTGATGGGGATGGTGATGGTGATGGTGATGGTGATGGTGATGGTGGTGATGATGGTGTCAGTGGTGATGGTGATAGTGGTAGTGGTGACAGTTATGATTGATGGTGATTATGATGAGAGGGTTGATAATGGTGATTTTTGAGATAGTGATGATAGTGATAGTGCTGGTGACGATGACAACAGCAACGACGGTGTAATGTTCTCAAGGCATGTTGATAGAAGTAATACATATGAAATTAAAAAAAGGGACAAGATTGTAATGTTGCATTATGTTGCATTGTATATGATTATATATATGATACATATATGATAGGTAACATTCATAAATTTCAGCATACTTTTCTTTTCCTATCCATAGCAACTAAGAAACTCACATGAGGATTGCATAGCAATAATCTCAGAGATGTATTAACTAATTAAGTTAATTTTCACTGTTTTTCCTCTTTTCTTGTTTGTAGCAAATCAAACGTTCTCAAGTGAGGAAAGGCATGGTGATGGTCTCTCCGGAGATCAATCCTGTTGCATGCTGGGAGTTTGAAGGTGAAATCCTTGTTCTTCATCACCCTACGACGATAAGCACACGCTATCAAGCCATGGGTAAGACTCACTAATTATAAATTTGTGGTCTGGTTATTGTGATTTTATGATGATTTTTATGACAAAATCCTATTGCAATTCCACTTCCTTCGTTAATTTTGAAAAAAATCAAATTCTTCTTTTACTCCTGTGCAGCTGGCATCTTTCTTTAAGATTTAATCGCACAATGGACGAAATTACAAAGAATCTGAATTATGATTCTTCAAATTTGAGAGATAAACACAGGTATTTCACTTTTCAATTGCTGCCAAAGCTCTAATAAATATGATGATTTGAAAACATGCATGGTACATGATTTTTCTTTTAGTTAACTCCCAAGTTAAAAGCAGTATAGCTTTGTATAGCTTTGTATAGCTTTGTATAGCTTTGTATGTGAGCTGCATCAAGGGATTATTGGATCAAGTATCAAGTGTTCTGGAATAGTGTATTTTTGCACATTGTAAACCTACTGGTATTATAAAAAAAAAGACTAGAAATGTTGATTGAACATTAGTCTTAATTGTTAATTTTGTTTATTATGTATTCAGTCCATGTAGGGAGCACTCGTCAGACTGCCTCCATCATATCTATGAGTGTTGATCACTTACGAACCGGAGACAAGGCCCAGGTCCGTTTCAGATTCATCAAGAATCCTGAGTATCTCAAGACAGATTGCAGAATGGTCTTCAGGTAATTGTTGATATTACTCATTTACGGAGATGTCTTGGTGTAGTGGTTCTGACTGTCAACTTTCAACCAAAGGGTCTTGGGTTCGAATCAAAACCATGGCATTAATTTCCTTCAACAAGAAATTTGTCCTCAAAGCTGTACAATACTCAGGTGTGATTGGGGACTGGTAGAAGACAGTGACACATCTGACTATGTGTCCACCAATATGGCTGCATTGATGCTAGGCTTTTGTTGGACAAGCCTCAGGCAAACTTTCAGGCTGCCAAGAACAAACAACATTTGTGTGGAGAATATGTATAAAATTTGCATCTTGTAGTAAACCTGCATATTTGCATTGTAAATTATATTTCTCCATTCTTGTATTAACTCTAGCTAGACTATGCTCCCATCTCTCAAAATATTTCTTAATTATGGGTAAAAAATATGTCATTGTGATATGGTCAGCCATATTCTCTTAGAATGATGTGATGAGAATTCCATCTTTCGTCGATAGCACAATCATTATGAGAAGTTGTATTACATAGCAGCCAATTGCTATAAATTTTTAGTAGCGATTTCCAATTTGGCCTCAGGTTTGTTAAGTTTTGTGTCAAATTCACAAAAGATATACAATTTTGGTAAAATGAGCACCATGAAATTTGAAGATTACCAATTTGTAGCACGATTATTACCTGATCCTACTGTCTCATTTTGACAGCTATGATAGTGTTCTTGTTGACTTGTTTCCTTTTCACATTTCGTATTTCGTATTTCATATTTCTCTTTTTGTCATGCAGGGAAGGCAGAACAAAAGCCGTCGGCAAGATCACCAAGATCCTCCCTCACGCGCCAGCCACTGAGAACAAACAGAAGCTGAAGGTCGGCAAGGGCAGGGGGCACCACACGGGCCCCAAGCCTCCAGACAACCACACCCACGGTGGGGGCAGGGGCACCGGGCGTAGGGGGCGTCATAAAGGGAGAGGGCCAGGGGATGGGGGCGGCGGTGGGGGCGGGGTGTCTGGCGTGAATACTGGAACGCAGTCTCCTCAGACAACTATGGTAGGGGCTTCATAGCATTGTACTAAGAATTAGGTACAGATATACATCTGCTCTAACGTTTATGCATTGGTTTTGCATGGGGTACTCTGCCCAATCGCAAGAAATATTCTTAGCTATTCTCCTTTTGTGTAGACGTCTTGAGTTCTTGTGACACTCTTCAAACATAGAAATACCAACAGTTTATCCTCTAGGTTCAGAGAGATACAGGAGGCTGACATGACAAGGGGTGTTGCTAGAAAGTTGTGATCAATTACAAGTGGAAGTTAAACGTCACGCACCAATTAAAATCATTATTTAATGCACGTCTTGTTAGGAAAGCTGATTGTGTGAACGAAAATGCGCATTTTCTCTACCTTCTCATTTGCAGTTGCCTTACAGTTTGAGTGCATTCTAGCTACACCCCCTTCGTAGTGAGTTTGAGATAGCTAAGCCCATTTCTTGCAATTGGATGCTGTAGTGCTCCATTGTGCTAAAAGGCAACTGTTGGGTACAGTCACAAAACTGAGCAACTATCAAAAAAAAATTACGCAGTAGTGGATTTGAGATGGTGTAAATGGGAGTGTTGAGCTTATCTAAATGTGTTGAGGCAAACTTGCCAAATAAAATCATGACATCAAGTGTAATGTGCACTACATCTAACATACCTATAATGTGTTGGCAACCCACAGTTTACATGTACAATCACCCCGAAATACCAAATGCTTCTTACAGATCTATACTAGCCATTTTTCAACTTTTGCTATCCAGAAATCTTTCAGTTTTCAGGAAAGTACTCTTTTTTTTACATCATTTTTCTGTCTCAGAAAGGACTTTTTTTTTCATCACGAGAGAAGTTTTGTTGATCATTTCAGTTTCATCATCATTGGCATACAAAAAATTGAAGTCGTTGGCATCTGTAATACACTTATTTCTGTAATATTGTTTTGCAAGAAATCAATGATTGAAGTGATTATGAATTATTTTGAACAAAATGCACACCCTTATATACATGAAAATATTGCAGAGCTTTTACTAGTGTTCAATCATCTTTGGAAATTGCCAGTATTTGACAGTTGCTCTCATTGAAAAAAATAATCTGTGAATATAATGTGTACACAAAGCCACTGATATTTGTTATAATATTCCGGGAGATAACTTTGTAATACTTCCCTTATCCATTACATAACTCCTTTCCTTCATGTTGCAATGTGTTTATGTCTTTTGCCTTGAAAAGATTTTTTCCATCGTCAGCCAGGATGAAGTTTCGTTAAGTTTATCACAGGGACTGTTAGTCAGTGCTGACTAAATTCAATGAAATCATTGATATTTATTGGATGAAGAGCAATATCTCTGACTGTATCTATGGTAACTGTCAGAGAATGACTTCTTGGTGCTGTAACAAACTTAACGAAACACCCTCTAAGTTTGTAAGCTTGTACAGACAAAGATAATGGATCGTTTAAACCTTTGATAAACAATGACGAAGTGGCAGTCATGAGTTTCATTAACAAAATTTCTCCGCTGAAATTAGTTCCAAATATCTGCCAAAAATATGCCAATTCCATATTATGTAATTGCCTCTGAGACAGAAATAATGTTAGTCTCTTTTTAATTGCAATGTAGATAGTACACTTTGTAGATATTCTTGAGCAGATTCTTGTTATTTTTATCATTGTGTTGTTATCCTGAAACTTCCTCTCTTCCGTTTTGAAGATTCACAAAGTTTGTTTGTTTGATATATTAAGATTTTTTTCAAATAAATGCTCACAATCAATGATATTGGATGATTTATCACAAATTTAGCAAGTTGCATTTTTATTTGCTGTACCTCCATATATTTTTTAGTTTTATTCACTTCTCTATCTTTTTTTCGGAGGGGTATTTGATAATCCGCTTCATCTAGTTTATTTCAATATTCTGACATTTATTGCTTTGATATTTCTCGATTTTATTATATTTTTCTTCTGTTTTAATGGTTTGTTTTGAATGTTGAACAGATCAGATTAAATGATTGCTTCATTTGGAAAAAAAAGTCCTGCCTTCATTTTATGCAATCATCTATCTAAATTTCCCTTACAATAGTTGCAATTTCAAAGTATTAATCATTGGAACTATATGGATAAGACATAATTTAGTCCAATAATTTATACGCTTAGTCAATTTAAGAAAATGAGATTGGACTTACAGATTGTAACTAATTGAATTATGTAATTACACCTTCAGAATTGGTAATTAATTCTGAATTCTATGTCACAAAGATAAGCTAGTAATTTTCACAAATGATTGGTATAATCCACTGATTGAAATTTAGTTTTTTAGACTCTCATAAAATGGCCATACTAGTTGTACATTACAGAGCAAAATTCTGTAGTTTCATGTACCCGTTATCACTATAAAGCTGAGATTGATGTCTGCACAGTGGGATGGTTGGGCCTTATCCATCATTCTTGACATTTATAGTGATAGCAAGTAACCAAATTTTCTGACCTGCTCTGTAATGCTGTGTGTGCTGTAGGAAACATGAATATTTTGGTACCCCTTTGTGAGGTCCAGAAAGCTTTTTCAGTGACATTATTTATCCCCTGTGATGGAGGACAAACAATCAGCCCATGTGCACGCACTGTGAGCAGAAGGGATGAAAGGGCTGGACAAAGTAAGCAACTCACATTCACACCTTCACAATAACTCTAGAAAATAAAACTGAAAAACAACTTTCGAGTAATCTTATTCTACAAGAAATGTATATAGAACACATAGTTTGCCTGTTTACTTACTGAACAGGGAATTATCATTCTTTTGTTCATATAAGCTTTTTTTGATGGCTTCAATGAGAGTTGTTTACCGTGTCCAATTTCTTTGTCCATTCTGCTCATAATGATGAGCCTATGCCAATCCAATATGGTCTCATGCATGTGTACCAAGCTATAAGATGGATAACAGTGACATAACTACATTACCATACAATTTGTGAGATTCAGGCTTTGTGAAATAGACTTCAAATGAAAGCAAAAAGAATTTGGGAGGCTTATGTACAGTTATGGCTGACAAAGCAGTTGAGTTCATGCCAAATAAATTAAAAAGTGTTGAACATATTTTTGGCTGTGAGTGATTTATTGTACCTCTGTTACAGTGATTGATGTTTTTGTCTATATTTATGAGTGTGTATGCATGAGAGAGTGAGAGATGAATGGCCAATTCCCAACATTGGTCAACCTTGTTGTTCATCCGCCCTCGCATTTTACTTTTCCTTATTTTTCTTTAGTTTGTGAACTAACTTAGTCATAAACAGCAGTACATCTAGTTTACAAATCAGATACAAAGGCACGAAAGTCCCCATAAAGGTCTTGTACGTAGAGGTCCGACACAGAGTTGCCAACCGTTCTGCAATATGCACAAGGTCTAATAATAATAATAATAATAATAATGAACGATTTTTATATAGCGCTTATCACACGCACAGGGAAAGTCCCTAAGCGCTTAGAAAGAAGGATAAATAGAGATATAGAAATACTAATATTTTCGCCCTATACATGGATGATAGGTAATAAGAATAAGGAAAATGGTAGTTATTTTGGTAACATCAAACAGGTTTGTTGCAACAAATTTAAAAAGAATAATAACAGGTTTAAACTTTTGGTTACAATTGAAGGCTTTCATCTTACATGAATGACTATGAGCATGTTTATTGTTATCATTTTTTCTCACTTCCAGCTGTTGTGTTATTCACATTTTAATTTTGACCTCATGCATATTTTGGAATGTTTGGCATCTTTGTGAATGTATATAATTTATGGAATTGCCAAAATAGACATTAAGAGAAAGAAATGTTAGGGTACGGGGCAGAAAATTGGATAATGAAGTAAGAGAAAGAGAGAGAGGGGGGATGGAGAGAAAAGAGGAATAGTTAAACAGGTGTATAAGGTAGTCAAGGGGCACAAAAGTAACACAAAAGATGCAATAAAACTTACAATAAATATTTATCGTAAGTCTATGGCAAAATGTGTAACAAAAGATGCTATTAATTGCAGGATCTTTTTATGTTACAGGCCCAAGATGTGAGATAAAGTGAGTAAGAAAAAAAAAAAGATACTGGCCCGTATTTTGATGTCAGGTTTAGCTAGAGTTTAAATCTGTGGTTAAAGTATGGGTAGCCCAATGTGCCAAAACTTTCTTTAAACTGTATAATTCTTATGTAAACTGATCTCTTTTCCCATTCCAAGACAGTATTTAATACTATGAGTGCCAAATTTCCTGGTAAATTAAACACTGACTGTTATAGATTCAAGCCTCTTTTGGCTACCCATACTTAAGCCACAGATTTATACTCAGTAGCTCAAAAGTTAAACTTGACATCAGAATATGGGCCACAGAGATTAGATTATAGAGAAAGTAATCACTGCGAGCAGAAGAGGCAAAGAAAATGAACAAAGCTCTATATAAATGTATTGCATCTACAGTGGAAACTCAGTATGCCGAGGTGCTTAGGACCATCAAAAATACCTTGTTATAGCAGTAATCTCTTTATAGCAGTGTTACAGAAGTGGAGAAGGAATTGAACAAAGCTCTATATAAATGTATTGAATCTACAGTGGAAACTCCGTATAACGAGGTGCTTAGGACCATCAACAGTACCTTGTTATAATAGTAATCTCTTTATGGCAGTGTTAAAAACAATAAGTTGATAAAAGTTGGGACCAGATTTTTTACCTCTTTATATCAGATATTTTGTTATATCAGGGACCTATTGCATAAAAAGTTGTGTTTAAACGCAAGTCCAAAAATTAAAGGCAAGTTTGCGTAAAATTCCATTGCAAAAAAATTTGCGCTTAATTTTAAACGCAAGTATCAAACGCAACTCAGCTGTATTTAACGCAACTTTGCGACTGCATAGTTAGCTATTGCAAAGTTGCGTTAAATAGTATTACAACATCAAAATGGCTGCAGCAGTGGTAGAGCTCATGGAGTTTGAACAGAGGAGACCGAGGAGACCAAATGATTTTCATCATAAACATTCTTCGCGAAGAGCTGCAGCATCAGACAAAGATCTCTTTATAGTGAGTTTCCACTGTAGTGAGAAGACTTGAATGGGAGTTTCCTTTTTTTTCCTTTTTCCTTTTTTTTTTTTTTTTTTTTTTTTTTTTTTTTTTTTTTTTTTACTGTACTTTGTCCGATTCTTTTGTCCCATTTGCCAATGGTGAAAGGGAGAGAAAACCAAAGGAACTTTGAATATGAAATAAATTCCATTATTTACAGCAATAAATCAATGTATCTACCTATTACGCTAGTTCCCCAGAACTACGCTGTCATCGAGAAGGGAAAAATATAGGTAGATACATAGATTTATATAGTAAATAATAAAATTAGTTCTAATTTTCATGTTTATGACTGAAAGTTGTGTTACAAAACATACTTTGACTCAAATGACTACAAATTGACAAGTTTATATCTACGTAAATACAAAATAAATTTATTGAAAATAATACAAACAAATTACTGAAATCAGTCCTTCAGCAAAGCAAATTTTGATAAACTTATACAATTTTGAAATTATCTACAGCAAGAATGTCATTTAATAAAATTTTCCATAGATAATAATAATAATAATAATAATGGTGGCTACTTGTATAGCGCACAGGTCCACCTTATCGGTGCTCATGGCGCTGAAAGCTTTACACTCACTTTTACCCGGCCTTAGCTGGCAGCCTTTACGGCGCTCCACATTGCAAGGAATTTGCCATCTTGGCAAACCATAAAGGAATGTTCAGAAGGTATACAATTAAACTTATAAGAATAGCCAAATAGGACAAACAGCTTGATTTGAGATTTTTCAAAAACTGCACTAACACATCATTCATATATCGTAACCCATTGACTACTGAATTATGTAATTCACATAGACTTTGTGCAGGGATTAGCAGGTTCCAGTAGTCGATGGTTTCATAGGCCGGGCTGAGTCCAAAGTGTGCCAAAATTCCAAAGGGGAAATTCAATGTGTTTGATATTTATAACATGACAATGGAAAGCAATGCAGTGAAAGAAATTTGAAAATGATATATTGAAATTATGAGAGTGAAAGTTGTACATGAAGCTCCAACATACTGGTACGTGCCTTTACGGTTGTTCATATAAGGGCGCATGCCATGATATCTTCTCGTACACACATGGGGCACGCATTGTTTACACTGTGCGAAATCAATTCCGTACTAGAAAGCTACCCATCATGCTCTCTGATATGAAGAACCGTAAATGCGCGTATTTGAAAGTTTATGTGTCTCATTAGAGGCCCTATATGTATATACCACAAGGCACCTAGCATGTTACTTACCAGCAAGAATGTATAAATTTATAGCTTATTGATATGAATTCATAATGAGAGGATTGATTTTAGTGATTCAACTTTCACAGTGATAGCACAATCGACGGCAGAGAACTGCACTTCATCAGGTTGACATCACTTTTCTCCCTAGAGGAGATGTCTACTGTTGAGAAACTTTCTGTGAAGTCGACTTCGACCTCGTTGAAGCACAAGTCACGAAGCGAAAAGAAGCCCGCACCCTAAATAGTTAGCGGACAGCCTCAGGCTAGTTCACCGGCGGCCAACAGACGAGCTCGGCTCGATTCGCCCGCAATCTGTTCGGGGTCCCTGGCAGCTGGCTTGGTGTCACACCCGTCTACACCGGAGCTGGTACAGCCCGGCCCAGATTACGATGCAAGATTGAACAAACTTGAGTCGATGCTAGAGAAAGTTATTTGTTCGATTGATAACCCACAATCACGTAGGATTTCTCCCAACTTTCATGATGAGGATGATCTTGATAATCTGAGCGTTTTTGCCGAGTCTGAGCTCGATTATGATGAACGAAGGAGCGAGTTTCGCCCACACAGCAGGGGAGCTATCGACCCTGTTATTGAGCTTGGAGACACAAGTAGTTTGCATAACTTCATATCGAGTCATGTGGATAACAACACTTAACGCACAGACGCCAAGGCTGATCGGCCTGCCTGACGTCCGAGAAGGGAGAAAATCATCTTTCAAAATTCCCAAATTAGCTCAGCGCTATGCCGCTCCGTCGGTAGTTGGAGAGGCCATGCGAGAAGACTTGACCGAGAGCATCGATTTTATGATGGGGCAGAAGTTGGACAAGAAACTTTTGGATGAAACTTCAGCCCGTTATTTGTGCCCTGACAATTGTAATTAAAATAAAATAGAAAATTATATGAAAAAATGAAATTTTTGAAATTTGATTAATATCTTATGAGTTAAGGGGGGTATAAAAAAATTCAGAACCCACTACTCCTCCCTTATTTGCTCATCATATTTTCAAACTTTACATGAATGATCTTATTTTGTTAAGTTCATTAGGTTTTCACAGTGGTCATGGGCTTTGAAATATGGCAGCTACGTGGGAAACGGGATCTCACGTAACAAAATCAGGATGATTGATAACGATCATCCTCACTGAATTTTATATACCTCCCGTAACTCATAAAATATTAATTAAATTTCAAAAATTTCATTTTTCATTTAATTTTCTATTTTGGGTGACCTTTTTTGCCCTGTGACCTTTGACCCGTTGAACCCAAAATCTAATCAGTTAATCCTCACATGCTTATACATACTTGAGCCAAGTTTCAGACGGACGCACGGACGGACAACCCAAAAACATAATCATGCCTCCGGCACCACCTTAAGGTGGCGGAGGCATAAAAATCCTAATCCCATTTTCACAAAGATACAGGAAAGAAACAGTGGAGTTATTTCAAGTGGACAATATACCTCACTCGTTGACAAAATAAGCAAGCTGTAACCCATGAATGTTACTTTGGATATCAACTAAAAAGTGGGATCTTGAGAGAAAGGCTAACACTCCATGGCATATGATCTGCTTCTGACTATGGTTGACCAATAATTTATCAATGCACTGATAGAGACGAAATCAGCAAAGATGCTATGCTATGTTTGTGAAGCCAAACCAAAGCAATTAAGAACAGAGGAGATTTACCAATCATGGATGACGAATGATGAGTTTGGACTCACATGATGTTTTGAAATGATGATCTAGATCTAATTCCAATCAAGATGTCACACATAACATCAGACATGGAAAAAGACCATCATTGCCCAAAGACTGTAAGGAATTCACTATTGCTAAACAGAACTACCGTAGGCCTTAAGGTTGATGAACTGAAACAGGGTGCTGGTAATGATAGACATATATAGATTTCAAGTTGTCTGTATAAATAATGCAAAGTCTGATCGTGTTTTATTGGACTGTGGTGTTCCGCAAGGATCCGTTGGGGGTCCTACACTTTTCTCGATCTATGTGAGTGGTATTAAACAAATCTTGCACCATCACTCACTTAATTACCACTGTTATGCGGATGACATCCAGGTTTATACACCATTTGTACCTACACAGACTAATGTGATGGATTCCATCAGACAACTTGAGGCGTGTGTTCATGATATAAAATGAGTGGATGAGATCTAACTCTCTCAAACTAAATCCAGAAAAATCTGAATTGTTTTTAGGATAAAAAAGTCAGTTGGCTAAGATCAGTATTCCATCCCTAAGAATTGACGATGATATTGTTATTACTCCATCTAAGTCTTGAAGAAATCTTGGTGTTCAGTTTGATTTGACTATGTCTATGTCTGTTCATATCTCAGCTGTCTGCAAGTCCGTAAGATATCATCTGCGCAATTTGGGAATCATTCGCAAGTATCTCACTCGTTCGGCCACTGAAAAAGTAGTCCAGTTGAGGACTGAGTGTTCTGATATCACCCACCTCTACATAGTCACTTACACTGTACACACAGGGACTGCAATGTACTCAACCACAGAGTCCTTGCATAACCCTCCAATATGTGTACCCCTCTGATCGCGCCTCCACATAGTCACTTACACTGCTGAAAGTTTATGAAAATGAGAGAAGAAATGACAAAAGTGCAATCCCAGATTATGTGTGTGTGTTTCAATATGGATGACGGCGAATTAACGCCATCTCCGGAAAGGTCGTAGCGATATGAGGTGCAAAATTTAGAGTGCAAACTAATCATAATGTCACAAGGGTAAAAAAAAGGAAATGTTACCATCCAATTATTCTAGCCTGTTTATCTTTGCCAATTAAAAAAAAAACAATGGATGAAATAAAAGGAAATATTTTTGCTGTCTAAGAGGAGAGTTTTGACATTTCACAAGGATGGAGGGGTGTGGAATGAAATGCTACTTTGATATTATGATGATGATAATGATGATGATTATTGTTTCACTGTGTGTGTGTGTGTGCTTCTATTTTTGTCGACAATTAATTGATAATAAATTATCATTCAGTTTATAGACTCCTACCCCCCAAGTGTCACTGTCGACGCCGACATCAATATTCGGCAGAAATCCTTAGGATGGCCCTGGAAATGGTTGAAGAGGGAGCATCTATACACAGTGCAGCAAGGCAATGCAACATACCAAAGTCTACCCTTCACGACAAGATGATGGGAAAATACGAGGATAAGAAACCTGGGCCTTCTGTCTTTTCAGAAGATGAGGAAGATCTTTTAGTGAACCACATAAACTTCCATACTGACCATGGATATGGATTGAGCAGAAGAGATGTGAGTAATAAATCAGATTCTAGACCCTCGTAAGACTATGATATGAAGACAATACAATTATCAAATCAAATCAAATCAAATCATTTTATTTTTTCAATTCTTGTGAAAATTCAAATAATACAGTCATAAATAATAATGGAAATAACTACACCCTCGTAAGGGTGTAGTCTTTAGAATAATGGAAATAACTACACCCTCGTAAGGGTATAGTCTTTATCATACAGAGGAGCTTCTTTAATTTGGAATAATAATTTGGAATGATCTCAGGAACAATGATTTTGAAAAGATTCATGAAATAACAAATGAGATTATGCTTTATAAAAAGGAAAACGCTCTGATCTAAAAGCTCAACTGGATAAATCCAATATTAATGATGCGTATACAATTATCTATTTTTAAAGTAAAAAAAGTTAACTCCCTTTCTTTTACGTTTCTCCATCTCTTCTTCCTCCTCCTCCTCCTCCTCTTCCTCTTCTTCTTCAGCACCTGACATTTAATTGGCTAAGAGAGTTTATGAAGAGTCGCGAAGATCTCCGAATCGTCAATCTACAGGGGCTTTGCATGCTTCGCGCAAAGGGATCATCAAGAAAGTATGTGGAAGACTACTTCAGAAGGATGGGGGAAATAATGGACAAGTACAATCTCCAGGACAGACCTGATCTTATATTTAATGTGGATGAGGTCGGTTTCAACAGCCAGCACAAGCCAGTCAAGATTGTCTGCAGAAAGGCTTATCCACGACCACAATCAATCACTTCCCCAAGATCGGCCCTAACCACTCTCATTGCATGTGGCAATGCGGCAGGGGAGAGTTTGCCCCCCTTTCTGATATACAAAGGTGCCAAAGTCGTCGATTATCTCAAAAAAGGTGCGCCGCCAGGGTCAAGTGTTCGAGTATCGAAATCGGGTTGGAGTAACACCAAACTCTTCCTGGACTTCATGAAGAATCATTTCACTCCGTACATCAACGCGGCGAGGAGGCAGGAAGGGGAGTTTGCGTTGTTAATTTATGACGGCCACAAAAGTCACCATGTTAACATTGCTGTTGTGAATTTTGCCAGAGCAAATGGACATCATCCTCTTCGTTTTGCCACCTCACACCAGCCACTTCTTGCAGCCGCTCGATGTCGGTGTATCCTGCCCCCTGAAGACCTCTTATAATGTCCTTGCAAGCAAGTGGTTGAGCTCACCAGAGCAAATCTTACGCCACTTATATCCACGGCATACCACCACCAGGTGGTCGACATCTCTGTCATCTGATGAGGCAGACGATTCAGCTCCAGAGACTAAAACGTCGGCATATTGCCTTATTCATACTACAAAATCACACAGGAAAGTTATCCCATTTGCGGAGAACAGTTAGAATAAGTTTTACGAATGTGCTAAGCTGTGGAGGGAGATAAAAAAACAGAACAGAATGTGACATCGCCGCGAGAGCAGTCAACGTTGATCTCAACGTGAATGATCAGTTCATCGGTGGCAGATAGTGAGTTACCCGGGCCGCGCCGGCTAGACATCAGGCGTATTTGCGCTAAGCTGTTTAGCAGGATATGCATCGTAGGGTATTGTTTATTTCAACTTGAAGTTACCAGGTGAAAAGAAAGTTACTAGCTTCAATTGACAGAAAAGAAGAAAAAGATGGCATATACTAGTAAAGTTTGCAATTTAAAAGCTAGCATCAGACGGACCAAATCCAGGCCCAGTTACTTTTTCACACTGGAAGAGGTAATAACAAGCGTACACTCAATCTCACAGCTATAAGAGCTCACCTGGGAGATAGCATCTCTAGGGCTCTTATTGGCCTGCATTGCTGCACAGGGTGCGACTCAACGAGCTGCTTCTATGGCCGGTCAAAAAAAAAAGGCACTGAAGTTGATGACTTCATCTGATGAGTTCCAAGAAACTTGTCAAAAGTTTGGGACTACATTTACTTTACCAGATGGTGTGGAAGAATCCATGGAGAAATTGGCATGACAATGAGAAGGGACAAAATGAACAGTAAACGAAGGAGCCATGACTCTATACCGAGGTGATTTCCCAACCACGTCGACCAGATTTCAGCCGGGTTGTCTCGAAAGCAAAGTTCAAGAGTTATCTAGCGACCGAAATGACAGATTTGATGAGATATCTAGAAAAAGTCAGACTCGTACAAAGTCAATGGAAGTGGTGTTTTTTTTTATTATTGCATATTCAATTTTTTTTTTTCAATGGCTGAAATTAATTTATTCTAGAATAAATCTGCTTTCAAAATGTTTTGTGATAAATTTTGCTCTAAAAATTATCAATTAAAATGTATGAAAACTTGCAAATGTGCTATTGTATACTTTACTGTATAAAGCATTATATTTTGATATTATCCTTTGTATAATAGGTCAAAAGTGAATCCCTGCTGGGGAATAAAAATTATACAGTGAGCCTTTGCAACACATCCCCCAGCTGCAGCTGCATGGATTACAACAGATCGAGGCTACCTTGAAAACATGTTTGCATTGAGCTTGTGCAACACATCCCCTAGCTGCAGCTGCATGGATTACAACAGACCGAGGCTACCTTGAAAACATATGTTTGCAGTGAGCTTGTGCAACACATCCCCTAGCTGCAGCTGCATGGATTACATCAGATCGAGGCTACAAACATATGTTTGCAGTGAGNGAAGGAGCCATGACTCTATACCGAGGTGATTTCCCAACCACGTCGACCAGATTTCAGCCGGGTTGTCTCGAAAGCAAAGTTCAAGAGTTATCTAGAAAAATTCAGACTCGTACAAAGTCAATGGAAGTGGTGTTTTTTTTAATTAATACATATTCAAATTTTTTGTTTTTTGGCTGAAATTAATTTATTTTAGCATAAATCTGCTATAAAAATTGTTTGATCTAAAAAATGATCAATCATAATGTATGAAAAGCATGAAAATGTGCTCTTGTATACTTCGCTGTATGAAGTATAATATTTTGATATTATCCTTTTCATAATAGGTAAAAAGTAAATCCCTGCTAAGGAATGATAAGTATAAAGTGACCCTGTGCAATACATCCCCCAGCTTCGTGGATTACAACAGGTTGAGGCTACCTTGCAAACATATGTTTGCAATCACTGAAAGGTTGCAGGATGTTGAAATCCCCTCCAAGTTCCTCAAGTCGCCTTACCACACCTTAGACACTTGAAGATTGAAGATGCTTTGCTGGAGACAATCTGCCAGCAAGTTAAGCCTGGAGGTGACTTCATTCTCCATTTTGACGGCGACAACCGTGGACAGGATTGGTCGTTGGTTCAGACAAAGATCGTTACACTTGCTGAGGGTGTAACCGACAAAGGAATGAACTCGACACTCTTCGGTTTGATACACAGGAGAGGAGAATCCAAATCTGAAGCAAGGAGGGTGCAGATGATCAGAGTCAAAAGAAGTTTGCAGAAAGGAGCGGAAGGCCATTAATTAATGATTCAAATATCACAGATACCAGTATTCATCTAGAGAAAGATGGCGTCCATCTAACTGTGGAGAGAATTCATCACTGGTTAANGCTTGTGCAACACATCCCCTAGCTGCAGCTGCGTGGATTACATAAGATCGAGGCTACAAACATATGTTTGCAGTGAGCTTGTGCAACACATCCCCCAGCTGCAGCTGCATGGATTACAACAGATCGAGGCTACCTTGCAAACATCTTTTTGTCATCATTATAAGGTTAAAGGATGTTGAAATCCCTTCCAAGTTCCTCAAGTCGCCTTACAACACCTTAGACACTTGAAGATTGAAGATGCTTTGCTGGAAACAATCTGCCAGCAAGATAAGCCTGGAGGTGACTTCATTCTCCATTTTGACGGCGACAACCGTGGACAGGATTGGTCGTTAGTTCAGACAAAGATCGTTACACTTGCTGAGGGTGTAACCGACAAAGGAATGAACTCGACACTATTCGGTTTGATACACAGGAGAGGAGAATCCCAATCTGAAGCAAGGAGGGTGCAGATGATCAGAGTCAAAAGAAGTTTGCAGAAAGGAGCGGAAGGCCATTAATTAATGATTCAAATATCACAGATACCAGTATTCATCTAGAGAAAGATGGCGTCCATCTAACTGTGGAGAGAATTCATCACTGGTTAATGCAAAGATCGTTGCACTTGCTGAGGGTACAACTGAGAAGGGAATGAACGCGGCAGTATCAGACTTGATACACAGCTAGGAGAGGAGAATCCCGATTTGCAGTAAGGAGGGTGCGGACGATCAACAGCAACATGAAGAAGTCTGCAGAAAGAANGATCATTACACCTACTGAGAGTATAACCAAAAAAGGATTGAACCTGGCATTATCAGGGTTGATACACAGGAGAGGAGAATCCCCATCTGAAGCAAGGAGGGTGCTGACAATCAACATTAACCTAGCTCAGGGTCCATGAGGGATGTATTCTCTGGGGAAATCACATCGTTCTTTCTCCCCAGTGCCGCTCGCAAATGATCAAAGAAATACATGATGCATATCCGGGTAGAGTAAAGATGAAAGCTATCGCCAGGGGTTGCGCCTGGTGGCCCGGAATTGACAAGGACTTAGACCATAAGGTCAGAGCATCAGCGGGATCCGCCAAAAGCACCGTTGCACTCATGGGAGCATCCTAGCTAGTCGTGGTCTAGAGTGCATGTCGACTTCGCCAGTACGTTCCAAATGGAAACTGCTTCTCATTCTCGTAGATGCGTATTTTAAGTGGATAGAAGTTCACATCACAAGCGAATTTACAAGTGACGTAACTATTGGCTGGTTATGTAACTTATTTACAACGTACCCGCAAACCCTCTACAGAAAATTTGCAAAAGCGAATTTCTATATTGACTACATAATAGCAGCTGCTAAATTCTTACTGTAGCGGCAACTTTATAAATTATGCGCCCTCTTGTGGCAGAATACAGAATATATTACGTCACAAGAGGAGGGGAACTATTTCAACAAATAACTTGGCTTTCTTGGAGGAAGATGGCGCCCTAGAGTAGACAACACGTTTTTACATTCGAGAAAAATTGTCAAAGTTAAAATGTCACATAACAGAAGACTTGAACCACTTAAGATATCAAACTTTTTCTCAGTACTGGATCAAGCTGATAAGGACGAAATAGATATGGATCAATCCCCAGCTAAAACTGATAAACTGAGTAATTCTGAAGGAGACACCGAGCGACTGGCCGCTGAACTACAGAGCGAAAACGTACCCAGATCCACCCCCGAAACTCCCGGCGCAGAAAGCAGCGAAACCCATGTTGGTAAGAGACGGCGAATCAATGGTAGTGGGAACGAAAGACACACGATGGACTCGACCACCACAGACCGTGAGTTGATCATGATTCTCATTAACAAAGTAGACAATATGAGAAGTAGCCTATCAAGCCGATTATTGCTCTGAATAAGATTGAAGAAAACAAGAGAGAAATCCAAGTCGTTAAAGACAAACGGGAGGAATGCCAATATGACATTCGCATGATACAAGACAAACTTAAAGTCCAAGAAAATGAAAATGCGAAATTGAAAGAAAGATTGGTTGATCTGGCAGCTCGAGTTAGAAATACGGCTGTGTTTCATGGATTTCTAGAGGGGGTGGAGAAGAATGAATGTGAAAAATTCATTGAGACTTTCATCGAGTCATATCTTGAGCTGAAGGAGAAGCTGCAAATTGAGCGTGCTCATCGTTCTGGCATGCCCAATGCCCGAACATCAAGGCCTATCATCGTGGCGTTCAACAGGTACACCACCAGACAAGACATGCTGAGTAAGGCCCGGAGACTACTGAAAGACAGGCCCTATCATCACGGCAAGAAAGAGCATCAAATCTACATCGAGGAGATGCTCCCGAAGGAGGTTCGAGAGCAGCGGAAGAAGATGCAGCAGACCAGGAAGCGATTGAAGGAGGAGAAGAAAGACAGGAAGGTGTACTTCAAATATCCGGCTCGCCTGTTCTACAGGGATGGCAAAAGCAAGGAGGTGGAATATAAAATCAATTGAGGATGAAAACAAATGACTTGTGCTGAAAAAAATTATAAAGCCCAGTTACACCTACATATATTGTGTACGATCTTGCTATATACGTAGGCTACGTAGCGCATATTAATGACCAAAATTGGAAAAATGCACTCTATGATTCGAGTCAGTAAAACAATGAAACAAAATAATAAGATGACAAAGAAAACAAAAGAATGTTCTTACGTAATTTTGAAAGAGAAGCATGACTGTTCATGTGTTAGAAAATAAAGGTACAGCTCATGTGCCTTTTGTTGTTTTTGTTTTTCACTTATTTTTTTTTGTATTTGAAAGTTTGTTAGACAAGGTGGAAATCCGGACAGAACATTTTATCAAATATGGATCTGAAATTAATGACTCATAATGTGAACGGAATTGGGGACTTCAAAACAAGGAAGCGATATTCTAATTTTTTACTCAAATTAAAGAAGGATATTATATTGCTTCAAGAAACACATTCTTCAGAAAAAGATGAGATGGTCTGGAGAAACCAAACTAGAGCTAATATTATTTTCAGGCATGGATAAATTTGGCATGGCATTTGGTGTAAAATTTGAAGATTTAACAATTAAAAAGATGATGTTGGGTTTCATTAAGGATTGGAAAGGTCCACTTAGAATGTTGCTGAATCATTTATTGCTATGATTGAAAAGATATTTACATTCAAAGATGTAAAAATGAAACACTTTCTATTGGTGGTCTAACATCTTTTATTCGCCAAATTAGACATATTGAATTTGTAATTGCCCAAGAAAGGAAAATTAAAAGTATTCATTATAAAAAATGGTCCCCAATTGAACATTTATTCTAACAGTTGTTAATTTCAGAAGAGAAAATCCAATCCACATGTTTTAAAATGATTCCATCATGCATAAAGTAGGACTATCCACCATTTTCAATGTTGTATTTTCACGTTTGTTATTGTTTTGTTTTATACTATGTTAATGATTATTGAAATGATTGTTCTATGATTATTGTTACTTTGATGTTGTTCACAATTTATTTGATCAATAAAAACTTAAAAAGAAAAAAAAAAAACTTGACTTTCTTGACGTCAAAAGTAAAGAAGTCAAGGAAGCGACAAGACGTATTTCGAATGCTCTCTAAATTTGAGCCAAATCGTTTTAAATTTGCGACCCTTTCTGAGATTGAGATGTCAAAAAGGAAACAAGCCGTAGATTGCTAACAGTTGTGAACCGCTATTCTACACATGTCAAATAACATCATATAAAGAAAGCAAGAAAGTGCAAATCGTGTGTCCAGACTTGTTAGTGATGTGTGTTTTGCTCATGCTACATTTGTACTAGGGTCGTAGCTTTACTACTTCAACAAGTTCACAACTAGTAACATGAGTCACCGAGGATCAACCAAGGGAGCCGTTGGAGCGGACGTCTATGACATTGAGGTGCGTTCTACAACTTTGAGGGCGTCATTGCGGCGGTCTAGCGTGAGATTGCGGGATACAAGTATTAAGGTGAAGCTTGAGCATGAGCTTATGCAAATTGACAACGAGATCGAGAACAGTGAGGTGGACAATGCTCTTTGGCAAGAACAAGTTAACGAAGAGCAGAGAATGAAGCAGCATGAGGATTCAAAGCATATCGTGCCTGCTCCGCCAAGCTGTGCCAAAGCCGAGAGTCTTTTTTTTTTTTTTTTTTTTTTTACTTATGTAATTTCGATTGTTTTTCAGGGGTTGCTTACTTACAAGTTCTCAACTTTTTTAGCAACCTCGGCATGCCTTTTAACATTATAATTGTTTGTTTAACCTGTTGATTTTTATTTTGCCAAATAAATGTGCGAATTGAATACGCGGATTGAGGAATGGTGCGTCGGACATGCGAGACCAGCAGGGAAGCTGGCGCCAATTCCATCTCAAACCGGTTCTAATGTAACGATGCGATCTCATCAAACATGCTTGCCTTGGCTACAAGCTTACCAAAGCCAAAGCATCCCACATTCTCAGGTAACCTGGTCAAATATTAAGCATGATATTAAGCATATGTTATTATTATTACTATATTGGACATTCATAAATAACTTTGATCTGAACAATGCGGACAAAGTTCATAAAAAAACGACTCCGATAAAGTTACCTGGTGCAGTCTTGTGCGGGGAAGAGGCAATTGAAAACTGTGTCCTGTTAGATCCTTACTCTGGATACTCGCAAGCCAGAACTATCCTTCAGGACCAGTTTGGACTGAGTTACGTCGTCGCTCAAGCCCATGTTGAAAGGGTGGTCAATCGACCACCACTTCGCTCGAGTGATAGCAATGCGCTCTGGGATCTCCCTCGTGACATGAGGAGATGCCAGATAACAAATGGGATACTCAGCAGACATGAGTACCACAGAAACTCTCCACAACATCCAGGAACTACTGCCCACTCACTTTCAGTCTCAGTGAGCATTAAGGGCTCATGGTCTGCTGGAGCAGGCCGTCATCCTGAAGTTTAGTCATATGATGGACTTCATTGAAGACACCGCTAAGGTTGCTGGCAATGAGTTTGGCAACAATGTTGGGCATAGCAGCAAAGCATCTTCGAAGTCAGAGTACGCTATCGTCATCGGGGAAGACTAAGAGGGGAGTGTTTACGTTCAGCACAATAAAGGAGGACAACAAGAAGCCTATGAAATACTCCTGCAATGACACGGACAAAGAGCTGAGTGACTGCCGGCAATTCAAGCCAAAGTTGGCAAAGGAGAGGCACACATTGGTGATAGGATAAAGGGTTGTGCTTCAACTGCTTCTCTCCAGTGTAAGAAGGCTGCATGCAGTAAGACTGGTTGTGTCAGGAAGCATTATCTGCTTCTTCATCTCGAAGTATAGGAGGCTGAGCAGCCAGACCTTGCCGGGGAATCAGTACCTGATGTCGAGAAGTCTGTGTCCCATAGTAACCAAGAATTTGACATGACAACCAAGCATATCATTAAGACCCCTGGAATTCCAATTAATACTAGGGAGTTAAATTCTACTCTAGGGCAGCTCTAAGGGAACAATAGGCTTCAATGCTAGAGCTCTCAATTGAATAGGAGAGGCATGTGAGTGATGTGTGCTGAACCATGCGAGCTTGTGCAAGGATAGGTGCATGCATGTGTGTAGGAATCAGAGCTTCAGATAAACTTGGTCAGTGCAGGACCTATTTTAGCTGGTGGTGTGAGTTTGAGGTGGGAGATGTGCAGCAAGTAATTCTATACTTATGTCATCGATCCGGGCAAGGCAGGCAAGACTATAAAGAGGGGAGTGTTTACGTTCAGCACAATAAAGGAGGACAACAAGAAGCCTATGAAATACTCCTGCAATGACGCGGACAAAGAGCTGAGTGACTGCCGGCAATTCACGTCAAAGTTGTCATAGGAGAGGCCAGGAGAAGGCACCTCTACAGCTCCACATGGCTCAGATATAACTAAGCGATATTTTAGTATGATTTTCCCTTCCTGTTTCCATGTTATCTTTGTCAAGAATTGAAAGTCTTAAATTCGGGCGTGGCACTAATACCACCCATAGAGAGAGCTGTCCACAAACCAATAACAGCTTTTACTTCATTGAAAGGGTTGCATGAGTATTACCTCACAGTTAAATCTAGAGCATATTTTTATATCTAGAAAGGGTAGATTTTGTCTTTGAATTTTATTCTTTGTTTCACATAAAATGGTGAAAAAGGGTAATTGACATATTGCGTTATATTGCATAAAGGAAATGGAATCTCTTGTGTTATCAAATGACAAGCCATCATTTATGTCTGTATTTAGTTATGAAACATTAATCCAAGTGTGATTGAATATGTGTAATTTAGAAAAAATAAATTGATATTAATGTGCAAGAGCACCAGTTCGAGGAAGGCCGAGAGCCAGTTATATTTACTGCAATTAATTAGGCTTTAGATTCATAACCNCAAGAGCACCAGTTCGAGGAAGGCCGAGAGCCAGTTATATTTACTGCAATTAATTAGGCTTTAGATTCATAACCATTTGTAGAACATTCCATTGATGCATGTAGGCTGTCTATTCTTTTAACTGCAGTCAGACATCTGGGTTTTTCCGTATAACTCTTCGTTGACCCTGGTCGTCAGTAAGGGCGTCGACCAGGACTACCAGTAACCGGATCCGATCTACGGAGACCCCCAAGACCTGGGAACGAGTTCAGCGATGGAGGATGCCGTCTGCGTCACTAGCGTTCACCAGACATAGGCGAGGTCACACGATCACCACGGTTCTTCGTCGTCGTAAGCTCCAGTCAAAGCGACCACCGTTCGACAACCATGGACTTTCTACGATCGTCGTGTATCGCAAGAGCACCTGAGAGCACCAAGCGATAACCAAGAAACTTCCATGCGGGTCAGGGACCGTTGCAGACATTTAACTTATTCCAGAACACTTAATGCGGCGCGTTAAGTAAATACTTTATTTGTGGCCAAATAGTTGTTTTCTTAAATGTGAGCTCATAATTCTAACTATTTTGGGATCTTGTTATATTTACTTGATAAACCTTGATTAATTCACAATTCCAACCTTGTGAGGTGTGTTAGTAGTTATGTTATTCAATAAATCTTGAATAACTTATACTGCACCTTGGAATAGTTTAACTAGATAGATGGTGCATTACAAAATGCTTTGTTTATTATTATTATTATTATTCTCTGGGATGTTTCCATGGATACTTTGTAAACTCTTAATTGATTCCCAATGTTGAATGTTGAGGGAATGTCATAGTCACTCTAGGAATTTCAATTGGGGTATTAGAGTTGAATTCTTTTGTGAAGGGTCATTTATACCCATAAATGCTTGTGGTGAATTATCATCAAATAGAATAAGGGATTGAATCATTCCCTGCTTTGACGCATAGAATCTGTTGATTTAGAGTAATAAACAGCATGAATCTCTGAATATGTATATCAATGCTTTGAAGTGACTAATTATTCTTGTGTGAATCCATAACCAACAGACCCTATTGTATACAGAATTGTATCTATGGCCAGAACGTGCAAAAGTAGTGCATAGAATATGACAGTCAGGGAGGAGCAATGCTGGCGCGGTCGCCAACTAAAGGTATGTTTGCGTATTTTAGCCATGAGAGTCGTGCACGCTGGGAAAGAGTTCGTCACCTGGGCACTCCTTGACCACGACAGTTATGTGTCTCTGTGCGAAAGGCGTCTCATCGAACACCTCGGCATCGATGACATCGCTGAAGAGTCAGAGAAAATGGCGAAAGTAAGCGAGGTTATTCTTCATATAGTTGCAAATAACCTCGATCACAATATAATAATAATAATAATAATGACATTTTTATATAGCGCAAAATACGTAAAGACGTCCCTATGCGCTTAACAACATAATTAATACATAGTATATAATACATAAATGCATAGACTATTAGCGAAAATATATAAAATTAACAATATGGCATAACCAGTTGTACAAATTATCAGTAATATATGAAGGAGGAAATCTACTTTATTGAGTTAAACATGTATGTTTTTAGATATTGCTTAAAGGTGTGTAGTGTCGATGCATCCCGGAGAAGAAGAGGAAGAGAGTTCCAAAGTGATGGTGCGAGGTTGCAGAAAGCCCGGTCCCCGTAGAATTTAGTTCTAATCCTTGGAGTTTGGAGGAGGTTCATGTCTGTGGAGCGGAGGTTTCTAGCAGGGGTGTATTGATTTATGAGACTTGATATGTAGGAAGGGGCGGTACCATTGAGTGCTTTGTAGACCATAAGGAGGATTTTGAATTTGATGCGTTGGTGGATCGGATGCTTCGGCTACCACCAAAATAGAATCAACAGCCTAACATGTACTCCAGTCCTGTCCCACTGTCTGTAATATCTCATTGAGTGGTGGGATCGAACGACGCCAATACGCCATCTTTCCCGACAG
>BQKZ01004023.1:4388-14887 GCA_036244855.1 Temnopleurus reevesii
AATGTTTGAATGACGTTATTTACTTTGTCCAAAATACTTTGTCCCTATTGCTAACAGTGTATGCAAGTGGAGTGGAATTTCAATGGTTGTACATACTACCTCGAACCAAATGCTAGCTATATTTAGGGGAGCTAGAGTGTACAAGTAATTAAAGATTTGATGCCACTCATTTTAAAATGACAAAAACACGCTTTCCCCCGAATATCTTTCGTGTTTATTACCTCTTGTGAATGCTTGAATGAAGATTTTTACTTTGTCCAAAATACTTTGTCCCTATTACTAACAGTGTATGCAAGTGGAGTAGAATTTCAATGGTTGTACATACTGCAATGAAGTGAGTGCTAGCTATGTAGGGAAGTTACAGTGTAAGAGTAATTAAAGACTCGATGCCTCTCGTTTTAGAATGGCAAAAACATGCTTCCCCCCAGAGCCTTGATTGTCAAGGCCAATATTGTTTTTTCAACGTCTTTATTAATAAATTCAGCTCGTGCATGTGTTAATAGTCTTAAAAACATGCTCGGTATTCAGACATTCTAAACTAACGTTATATGATTTTTCTCTCCGTTTTTATTTCATGAAAGAATATTATGAATTGCGTCATCTCTTTAATGTCTTTAATCTAGTGATATGAATTGTTTTTTTCTTTAGTTTACTATAAATTTTTGCTCGTGGTGCACAATTCTCGCCTCTCGCCACTGAAAATTGGCGATATCTGTTGATTGTCTAATTCCAATATACTGCCCTTTTTTATAGTGCCTGCACTGTACCCCACAAAGCATTATACGCAGACACAGGCACATTCCAATTAAATTTAGAATTCCGCGTCATTCTTTTGAAGGCGTTTAGGAGTTCGGAACGCATTCGACTGCTCGTGTATATGCACGGGCAATCGTATCCCAAAACGTTTTGAAACTCCTTTTCCCTTTCAAATTTGGATTTGAGAAAGAAGTGACCAATTTAATGCTGTCGCTTTCTCGTAAATGAGGGAGAGAAAGAGAAAATATAGAGAATTCACTTTCCGAATAGTGCCATGTATGATATATCACAATTCAGCCTCCTGGCTGCTATGATATATTTTAATGAACATTGAATTGAATTGAATTAAATTCTTTGTAAAGGAATGTAGAAAAGACGCTGTGAGCAGAAGGGACAAAGTAATAGGCTAGTTTACTTATATATTCAAATTTATGCGCGTTTCTTGCTACTGAACGTAGTTACGTGGTATTCTTTAAACCGTTTGATAATAAGACTACAATACTTTGAATCCAGTGTGCATACATTACTTGTTGCTATGTCGGGCAAGCCTCGGACAAGCTTTAGGGTTGTCAAGAACAACTTTTGTGTTGAAGGTACATGCATAAAATTTGCATCTATTAGTAAACCCACCTATTGGACAAAGTAAATAACTTCCAATCAAGCATTCACAATAGCTCAATGCATACAAAATAAATTTGGTTCCCTCTTATTCTGTAGATAAATGCTAAAACAGATATTGCACCTGTTCAGTGATTGATCAGGAAAGTTACTTTCGTATGTAGTCAAGAAGCTATTGTGAAGCTTTGAATGGAATTCATCAACTTTGTCATAAAGGCTGTTTGTAGAGTACTGTAAAAGTGGTTTCTTTCGCGTCCAGAATCTTTTGCGGTTTCCATTGGTCCCGACTTTTTCGCGCGTGTTCAAATTCGCAGTCGGAAAAATTTGTGAATTCACAGTTGGCAAAAAACTGGGTTTTTTACATGAAAATCCAGTCATAACCTAATTATTTTTTGTACTTGTCATTAAGCCCTGGTCACATAGGACCCCGGAAGCAACACGATTCACCCTGACTCTTTGTTAATTCACAGTTAACTGCCTTAGAACAACGAGTAGGGGGTGAATCGTGTTGCTTCCGGGGTTCTATGTGACCGGGGCTTTAGATTTACAAGCAGCTTTATGAAATACAATCTTTGCTGCTCTACATGTCTGCTGGAACTATTGTGAAAACTTGAACTTTGGGGACTTGTATACTTTCTCCAGTTCATTTAGTGCTCATATGCTACAGATCAATACACCTTGTTGTGATATGCAGACACTCCCGGTCTGAGGGGGAAGCCATTCTCTAGAAGCACCACCGCTAATCAGATTTATCAATCCATAATGCAAATCGTATGTTATGAGTGGTTCTTTTGCTTGCCTTTGAATGCCATAATGATCTCATTTCCCATAGATGGATTTTTCCTGGGTGTCCAAATAATTTTTGCTACATTGTATAGATGAACGGATAAATGGGAAAATAAACAAATCTGATTTAAGATCTTATCATTGCTAAAAACGTTCTCAATGTCTGATATTTTTTTCACTCTCTGTTTTTTTAATGTTTCTTAATTATCTTAATTACGTATTTATTATGTATCTTATGTTCTTTTATATTGTATGTTTGTATGTATTTTGTATTTTGTATTTTTAATTGTACAGGGCCCCTTGGAAGATCAATTTCATTATTGAAAGGGCTACCCTGTATAAAAAAAGACCTAATAAATAAATCAATCAATCAATCAATAAAACAGGCTCACATAAGAAATATCCTTCAGAGTTATTCGGTAAAGTAATGTAAAACATATATCAAACATGTAATTTTCTTTTGTCTGCTAGAGACATTATAAAAGTTTGAATGGGGGGTTGTTGATGTTGTCCAGTTTCTTTATCATTTGATTTCATAGTGTATGGAAGGTCATTTGTTTTTATCATATTGTAATTGACAGAAACTAGTGTTTGCTGAATGACAGGGAAAAATCGATTTTGCCTCCTAGAGCTGTTGTGAAAGCTTGAATAGGCAGTTATCTACTTTGTCCAGTCTCTTTATCATTTGGTTTCTTAGTGCTATTGATCAATACATCTTGTTGTGATATGCAGACACTGCCGGTCTGAGGGGGAAGCCATTCTCCAGAAGCACCATTGTTAATCAGATTTATCAATCCATTCCATTCAAACCCTTATGATGGGTCTTGCACACATAAGATATATTTTATTATGTTTTCTGAATGACAGGCTTTGTCTTGCTTGGTAGAGTCATTGTTATTAGAAGAAGAGTCTACTCAAGTATAATAATTCTTTAACAGAAGCAGAAAAAAATGATGAGTAAAACAAAAAAATTCAGACAAGTAATAACAAAGTTATGATTTTCTTAAGATTTGAAAAAAAAATGGGCAAATCAGTGGAAATTTTCAGTAATGTTGCCAATTTGATGACATCATGGGTGCACAACTGACCAGAGTTTTCATCTTAAATATACTTTACCTCAATAACTGGGTTCAATTGCCATTAAATTACATTCTTTACATATTGCTAATTGCCTTCAATGCTATATAAACTCTAACTTGTCAGTATTATTTAAGCTGAAGATAAAGTGACGCCACTTCGAAACGTGCTCATATTAAAAAGTTGTGTTCTCTTTGTCATAATATTAATTTAAATATTTTATTATGTTTTCTGAATGACAGGCTTTGTCTTGCTTGGTAGAGTCATTGTTAAAGCTCAAATAGGATACAGTTTACTTTGTCCAGTTACTTTATCATTTTATTTCATAGTGTATGGAAAGTCATTTATCTGTGTTTTTATAATATTGTAATTGACAGAAACTAGTGTTTGCTGAATGATAGGGAAAATCGATCTTGTCTCCTAGAGCTGTTGTGAAAGCTTGAATAGGGGGTTGTCTACTTTATCCAGTTTCTTAATCATTTAATTTCATAGTGTATGGAAAGTCATTTATCTGTGTTTTTATCATATTGTAATTCACAGAAACTAGTGTTTCCTGAATGATAGGGAAAATCGATCTTGTCTCCTAGAGCTGATGTGAAAGCTTGAATAGGGAGTTGTCTACTTTGTCCAGTTTCTATATCATTTGGTTCATAGTGTATGGAAAGTCATTTATCTGTGTTTTTATCTGTGTTTTTATCATATTGTAATGTACAGAAACTAGTGTTTGCTGAATGACAGGGAAAATCTATTTTGTCTCCTAGAGCTGTTGTGAAAGCTTGAATAGACAGTTGTCTTCTTTCTCCAGTTTCTTTATCATCTGGTTTCTTAGTGTGTAAATGCTACTGATCAATACGCCTTGTTGTGATATGCAGACACTGTAGGTCTGAGGAGGAAGCCATGCTCCAGAAGCAGCATCGCTTATCAGATTTATCACTCCATTCCATTCAAATCCTTACGATTGGTCTTGTTTATATGAGAAATATTTTATTATTATTGTCATTTGGTTTCTTAGTGTGTAAATAATGATAATAATAATATATGCAATTTATATAGCGCACGTATCCACTCTGCTGAGTGCTCAAGGGGCTTTACATTATTATCACCCTGGCTTTAGCCCGGCAGCCATTGACGGCGCACTTGGCATTTCAAAGAATAAATATTCCTGCCAGGTACCCATTCACCTCACCTGGGTTGAGTGCAGCACACTATGGGTAAATTTCTTGCTGAAGGAAATTGATGCCATGGGTGGGATTCGAACCTACGACCCTCTGGTTGAAAATTGAGAGTCACGACCACTAAACTACTGATCGATACGTCTTGTTTTGATATGCAGACACTGCCGGTCTGAGGGGGAAGCCATTCTACAGGAGCGCCATCGATAATCAGGTTTATCAATCCATCCCATTCAAACCATTATAATGGGTCCTGCACACATAAGAAAATACCCTTCCCAGTTTTTTTCTGAAAAGATATGTTGAACATATGTCAAAATGTTTTTTTAATGATTTGGTCTGCTTAAGCCATTATGTAAGCTTCAATGGAGTGTTATTTATTGTATCCAGTCTCTTTGTCCTCTAATTCTTAGGGGGTGTCGCTCAAAAGTTGCAATTGATTGCAAGTTGCAGTTGATAGGAACCAGCCAATCAAAAGCATTGTTTCATGTGCGTCTTGTTAAATGCGCACGCCGTGCACGAATGAAAATGTGCGTTACAGTGTGCAAAGTTGCAGTTGATTTGCAGTTGATTTTGAACAACACCCCCTTAGTGTGTAAATGGTACAGATCAATACATCTTGTTTTGATATGCAGATACTGAAATATTGCGTGCGAGACTCAGAGGGAAGCCATTCTCGACAAGCACCATCGCTAATTAGATTTATCAATCCATACTGCAAACCATAAATTAGTTCTTTTACTTCCACTCGAGCAGACTTCCACTCTAATGCCATGATGATTGTATTTCCTGTCGATTGAGGGGTGCAGGGTAAAAAATGCTTCTGTATGTACAATCTTTTTACAATCTTGTCCAGAAAAAGTCCCCCTCTATATTTTGTAGGGACTTTTTTGTCACTATATATTGATCAATGAGACAATGAGGACGATTTGTAAATAAATATTATTTTTCTGAAGATAAGAGGGCTAATTACCCTTCGCCTGCATGTGGTTTTTATGTTGGAGGGGTACCAATGTATCATAAGGGTCCCACAGTTAGCATGTTTTCATAATGATAATGCAGAACATCATTCAGGGGTGTGAGAGTTCAGGTTTTAATCTGAATTCCGATTTTTGGACATGGTAAAAAGCCCCTTTTTCAGGTGTTTTCAATACAAATTCAATGGAAAGAGTGATATTTTTAAGCTTTTCATATTTTTCAGACTTTTTTCAGATTTTTTAAATTTTTTTACAGATGCTCTCACACCCCTGACTATTACTTCATAAGATGTTTCTAATTGAATAGTCTCCCCAACTCAAAGAAGAAATAACTCTTGAAAACAATGTCTTTCAAAGAGAAATATGACACTTCCACCAACATGATTCTTAAAAACAATTCTGGGAAACATCTCGCCTCAACACTTTGATTTGCAGATGAATAGTGCAGCCACCTTGTATGATAGCATGCAGACTCATACTTGTGGGAGGGGCCCCATTCACATCGGAGGGAAGGAAGGTATCATGAACTTATATACAGTCAAACCTGTCTGTAAAGACCACCCAAGGGAGACAGAAAGCACGGTCTTTAAGAGCAGGTGGTCTCTAGAGACGGGTTCATTGACACGTAAATTGCTTCCAAGGGAGACCAGAAAGGTGGTCTTTATGGACAGGTGGTCTTTTTATACAGGTGGTCGGTAGAGCAGGTTTGACTGTAGTAGGAAGATCTGCGTGTACAATGAATTATTTGTGATAATGAGGCAAAATCTTGAAGCGGTTGTATGTACACTATTAACTCATTAGTCAATGCAACAGTCTTTGAGCAATTTACTTTAAACAATCTCCTATTAAATTAATGAAGTGTTAACTTGTGTCGACCAACAAATGTGTATAGAATTTAGTCAAGATTGTTGCCAATGGCTTGCAAATAGATGCACATGCTACTGCTGTGTGGAGGTTACCCAGATTCTTTGAAAAAAAATCATAGGCTGTACCGGGTGGGACTTGAACCCACAACTTTTGGCTGACTAGATAAGTGTCATAACCACTGGACCATCGGAGAGCCCTTGCGATGAGGTTCTGTCAATCCAATGTGTTTGAAAGGGTTGTAATTTATTCCACTGAGACCCCTTATCACCCCTATACTGTTCATCATTATTTTGGCCCTCAATGTTTGCGATAAATCGCTAATTTGAAAGAGCAATTCTGATTGGTCACTGGTCCGTCTATTCAATAAAATGTGCATGCAACAAAGAGTAATACAATTCGAAAGTGATGCCTACCTTATTTTGCTTACTGTACGTGAAATACTAGCCACCACAGCAAACAAGACGATGGATCGTATTCTGTCTATGACATGTGAGAACTCAATTTGTTCGCCTTAAAAAGTTGTTATCCTCCAATTTTTCACAATTGATTCTTGGAAAATGTTGTGCTCCTCACTGTATTATAAATGCGGTTGTGATGTCTCACAGAATGTGGAGGAAGATGGTGAATACATTGACTTTTCAATGAAATAGGGGAATATTTCATAAAAATTTAGCAAAATTTTTTTTTTTCAAATTCAATTTTGAGCTTTCTTTTTCTTTTCTTTATTATTTTTTTTTTTTTTGTGAACAGATTCAATTTGCGTTTTTCAAAAATTAGATAATTGGTTTCTACTAATCTATAATTTAACTATTTTGGGAGCTGCAGTAAATATATTACCATAATGCGATTTTTCAATAACAAATCAGAGCATATTCATTGTTTGAATAAAATCGACCTAGAAATGGCTAAATTATCACAAAATAAAAATAACGACATGTGTCGCTCTCCCAAACACAACATCGCTTCACGTACAAATGAATTTGAACTGACACGGTGCATACAATAACACCTGTTACTCCATCCACCCCTCCCTGGTCGGCCGGTGTGCGATTCATTTAGCATTTAGGAATTAAAAAATAAAATGCAGCAGAATGTGTGCAAAAATCTTATCCTAATTTCATACAGTTATATTTAGGCATGTAAAGCAATTTGTGAATACATCAGCTCGTTTCCCATCAAATTCTGCATCCCTGCCATTATGAATCTATACCTTAAATAATTACCTGTGAGGCAGCAGGCCCCTCGATTTTCCTCGGATCTTCCTCGGAAATGTTAATCTCTTCCAGCCTTGACATTTCTCAAGATCTAGAAGATTATTCAAAATTCTTCTAAAGCCTCTATGCATATATGGTTGAGCGAACAGATTTCCATTCCCATCCAATGCTTCTCATTTTAACCCCTCGCATCTCAATGCGGAGATAGTTTGTGCGAAAGTTTATGAAAAATATGTCGTCAGGGTTGCCAGTTTCAGGCCCTGACAATTTATTTTCAGGACACAATTTTAGCACTTTTGTGTGCAATTTGATCAATTCAAACTGGCAGCCGTGTGTAACATTTGTATTTGCTTTTGTATTTGTATATTTGTATGTTTTGTAGGAGTTAGTATCTGCCTACTTGTAACTCCAATAGAGACTTTGTAAGTACATTCATCAAAAATGCAGTTCTTTTTTATTTTGTGTGATAGTTTTATAATGATTTGCACGATATATGTTCCTTTGGAATGCAAGTCTTGGTTTAAATAAATTATATTCATTCTTTAATTCAATTTTATTATTGAATTCTAATTTATAAAGCAATATTGAAGAAAAAACCCCTGCTAGAATATTCCACAGGTTTTCTTTTTTTTTGGGGGGGGGGTAGTTGTGATTAGTGAGAGGATTTCATAGGCTTTAATTTTTTGAGGGAGTTAATTTATGTGTAACAGATAATTTTTACAGAATAGTAATGCAAATCTAATTTCATTAGCAACAGTTCGGTTATCAAAAAGCAGAAGCTTTATTTGCTCTCTATTTACATTGATTTAAAACAGCAAAGTGAAGTATGCAAAGGAATTATTGCAAGAAGGAGACAAAATGCTTTTGAGATTTTACAAAACAACTTTCTACTTTCACTTCTTTTCAACAACATCAAGTTGTTCTTTTGGAAGCACAAGTTGAATGATATGTGGGCAGATAATTGGCAGAAACATTTGTTTATCCATGCATAGTGGAAATTGACATTTTGGTGAATAAAATGTACTTCTTTATTGTTCTTAAAACTCAATGAATACCAAATATATTATACAGAACCTCAACCAAGGATGTCATATGTGTTCAAAGGTTTCTAAGAGATACAGTTACATACTATCAATAATAACAATAATAATAGTATTATATTTTTTATGGGGCACTTTTCCCATTAGGCCCAAGGTGCTCTAACAATATTATTACCCCGGTCAAAGGATATATAACAATATCAGTCGCACATAGCGCTTTTCCTTAATAGCTCCCTGGGGAGCAAGGGAGCTTCCACAATGTCAGTCTAAGTTTCAGTAGTGACAACAATCTTTTTATGCTACTATGTACCCGTTTAAACTCTTGGGTTGAGTGCTGCACAATGTGGATACATTTCTTGCTAAAGGAAATTAACCCCATGGAAGAGATTCGAACCACCGACCCTCTGGTTGAGAGGCGAGAGTCAGAACTAGTCAGAACCACTACACCACTGTGCTTGCACACACCACAGCGCTTCCACACTGTCTTTTTTTTCAGAAATTAGATCGTAAGGTGTGCAGTTGGATTTACTGTATGTCATTTGCTTTGAAGCGATAACTTATTTGAGATGAATTCATGCAGGAATCAACATGTGGCTATTCCTGCGAGGGAATGTGGGTAAAGATGCAATTTTTCCAGGAATTATTTGCCAATGGGATATCTCGTCTGTGGGAAAATAATTTTGATATCATAATATTTGACATTAAATTTTTTAAAAGGAACATTTATTTCTAGTTCAAATACATATAAGGAAATACAAGATAACAATGTTAAACAATTTAAGGAGGTGAAAACCCTGTAAGCAATGCTCGAGTTGGTGAATATTGCAAGCATATATATGTGTTTTAATCACAAGAATTTTATCTCAGGGTGTATACTAATAAAAGGAAAAACTACTTTTGATACAGATCATGAAAATTATTTTTAAGATGGAATTCTGCTGCAGCACAGTACGAGAACTCCATGTAGCTTTTCTGAAAAAACAGAACACTGTCCTCTATAGTCATACTACCCGATGATCATATCATCGAGGGTTCTCTTGTTTAGGCAAAGGAGACAATGAGATGAATGTACATGCCATGTTCATTGACTTATTTCATTCTCTGGATTTTTATTCTTTTCTTTCCTCTTCTATTATTGGTAAAGAATTATTATTTAGCCATTTTCAGTCAGTCCTACAAAGCGTAAAAAATAACATTTTCTGTGCAGATATACAGGGTTAGGGTTAGTAGATTGCGATGCGATACCAGGAATATTGTTCCCTGTTTTGTAACATCTAATGATCTAACAGGTCTTGAAAATTGTTTTGAAGATGAAATTCTGTTGCAGCACAAGAACTCCATGTCCCCTTTCTGATTAAAACAGAATGCTGCCCTCTCAGTCAAACCGCCCAATGATCATTTCATTGAGGGAGTTATTGTTGTCGAGGCCGAGGAGATGATGAGATGAATGTAAATGCCATGTACACTTGCTTCATTCTAAGCTAGAATTCTTGGTTCCGATTTTCTATTTGCTCTTCTTTTATTAGGAAATAATTATCATTCAGTCATTTTTGATCAGTCCTACAAAACAAACATCAGATAAACTTTAATATACATACTGTGCTAGGCAACTGAAATATGCATGTCAGACTATTTTGTTTCTATTAAAGGGGAACTACACTCAGACATTAAATTGCTATAATTAAATGAAGAAAAATAAACTCTGAAAATTTGAGCAAAATCGGATAATCCATTCAAAAGTTATGCAATTTCAAAGTTTTGATTTACACCCCTCATGGGCTCCTTAAATTGGCAAACATACAGGCACAAAATGGCTACCAACATGGAGAACTCTCCATTCACTTTGTAATATGATAATAATAGATAGCATTTAACCCATAAACTGCGAAGGGCCAAAAAAGTGGCCCAGAACTTGAAATTGCTATACCACAATTTTGTGTGCATAACAAAAGGCTGCAGATCTATTGTGCATGGACAATGTTCTGAAATGTC
>BQKZ01004023.1:28439-38451 GCA_036244855.1 Temnopleurus reevesii
ACTATCTTCATCTCACTCCTCCCTCAGTGTTTCTACTTCCGGATGCTTGTAGCAAATTCGGGAAAAAATCAATTGCTTCTCTGTCATGGTCCAACGCGAGCATCAATTAACGAATCGTCACCTCGGCAATGTTGCCACGTCCGGCTTGTAATTGCTTTACTCACTTCTCTCCTCACAGACCTTAAAGATATAGATCAGTTTTGGGAAAGATGGCTCTTCAGATATTTAACCGCTTTGTGAGCTGCAGTAAAAATAAATATTACCATAGTGCAGTTTTTTTTATAGTGTTCATAGTTTGTTTGAATTAAATCAATTCAGAAATGGCTTAATTATTGTTAAACAACCCCCCCCCAAAAAAAAAAAAACTGCCTCGCATGAAAAATCAAAAATTGAAAATTATCTTTTAATTGTTGTCTTCCTCGTGCTTTTTCTTCTCCTTGTTTCTGCTTCATCTCCTTTTTTCTGTTTCTTCTTTCTCCTTATCATTTCCCTTTACTACTTATTTCATTATGTGTTGGCTTTTTGACATAGTAATTGATGGATGAACATTGATGAAGATCAATAAAGAAACCTACAATTCAAATGTATTGAAATTACTCCTTTTGAACAGCCAAATGCCAACACTTCACTCAATGTTTCTGTTATCATTTTTCTATTATTTATGCCCACTCTATATTATTTTGTTTCTAGCAAGTACTTTCTGGCATATTATTATGTGTTTCAGTCATGTTTTGTGGTGAAATTATACCAACACTGCACTCAATGTGTCTGTAAAAATGACAATGATAAATCATAAATATTTTTTTCGATGTTTCTGCAAACAAGACAGGCCAATAATTTATTGATACCGACACATCTTTGATTCATAGCTAGAGAGTTGTCACCTTTTCAACTCTGGCATACCTCCAAAACATTATGCATCACAACATGTACTGAGGCAGGTTCATGCTATTCAAGTGCCTTGCTGTGAGCAGAAGGGACAAAGGCCTGGGACAAAGTAAACAAACTTCATTCAAGCATCAACAATAGGCACAAAGACTCAAAAGAAATGTCCATTCTGCTTATTTTGTGGTTAAATCAAACCAGAGTCATGCCTGGGACATTCTTTGTGGTCTTAAAGATACTAGTGAATACATGAATGAATTTGTTTAATTTGTCCCAGTCCGTTGTTCCTTCTGCTCACATTGACTGTAGTTTGTTGAGAAGACGCAGACCCAAATTGTCCACTCACACTTCATACTCACTGTGAGTAGAAGGAATAAAGAACTTGGGACAAAGTAAACAACATCCATTCAAGCATTAACATTAGGTACATGGACACAAACAAATTTCCATCCTTATGTTGGGACACATTGTGTGAAATTGTTTTGAATGTTAATGACCATGGTCTTTAGAAACATGGATCATCAACGTTCTGTATTTATTTGAAGTGGGATATTCGGCAACAGTTTTGAACAAGGAAACACTTTTCGTTCTCACTTTCAGCTTGGCATGAAGTAGCAGATCGTTTAGCTTGTGCCAAGATCTGTCAAATATTCCATCCTGTGTTTTCTGTTAAACAAATTGAACTAGAGTTGCACCAGAGACTTTCTTTTGTGATCATGAAGCTGTTGTGAATGCTTGAATAAAGTTGTTTTCTTTGTCCCACTCCTGTCACCCCAATCCGAATTGTCGCACTCACACTTCATACAGTTGGTTTTTATCTCTGATATAGCATAATCACTGTGAACAGAGGGGACAAAGGATTTTGGACAAAGTAAGCAACTCCATTTAGGCTTTTACAATAGCTACAAATACGCAAAAGAGAGTATATCCTCACTATTCTGCAGAATAAGAATCAGTGGTTCTTCTTTTGTTATGTATCAAGCCATTGTGAATGTTTGAATGAAACTGTTTACTTTGTCCCAATCCTTTGTCTCTTCTGCTCAAAGTGCATGTTCTTTCTCAAGAAGACCCCAATCACTTTGAGTAGAGGCAACAAAGGATTTTGGACAAAGTAGACAACTTCATTTAAGCTTTCACAGTAGCTACATACACAGAAAAGAGAGTACCCTCACTTTTCATTGTGCGATTCCCGTTGACATATTTCAGCAGAATATGATGGATGGATTTCTCTTTTGTATGTATCTAACTATTGTGAATGCTTGAAAGAAGTTGTTTACTTTGTCCCTGGTTTTTGTCCATTCTGGTAACAGTGCCTATTGTTTCTGCAGAAGACCCCAATCAAAATTCTCCTTCTTACACTCACACATTTGTTGTTGATCTCTCATATAGCATTATCATTGCATAAAAAAGGGACAAAGGATTTTGGACAAAGTAAGCAACTTCATTTAGGCTTTCACAATAGCTCGATACACACAAAGAATGTACCCTCACTATTCATTGTGCGATGCCTGTTTGACATATTTCGGCAGAATAAGAAGGAGGGTTTTTTTCTTTTGTGTATATCTAGCTATTGTTAATTCTCCATACAGTTGTTGTTGATCTCTCATATAGTATAGTCACTGAGCAATAGGGACAAAGGATGTAGACAAAGTAAACAAATTCATTCACAATAGCGTGATACACTAAAAAGAATGTACCCTCACTATTCATTGTGCGATGCCTGTTTGACATATTTCTGCACAATAAGAGTTGATGACGCTTCTTTTGTTTTGTATCTAGCTATTGTGAATGTTTGAATAAAGCTGTTTACTTTGTCCCAATCCTTTGTCCCTTCTGCTCAAAGTACATGTTCTTTCTCAAGAAGACGCCAATACAGTTGTTGTTGATCTCTCCTATAGCACAGTGCTGGGATTTTTTTTTTTTTGTGGAGCACATGCCCCTCGGCTAAGAGATCTATTCAAATAGGTCGCTCAGAGCGTCTCATGCCCTGCCGGCGGCTGCAATCGATATACTCCTCTCTCTCTTCTCCTCTCTTTCATCCAATGCACGACAGGAAACGAGGGAGAATATCGCCGCATCTGTGCTACGTGTGAAATCTCTACATTTGTTTCGACTTGATTTGTTATCCCTACTTTGCCAACTCGTAATATTCGCATCATTTCATTCTGTGTAGACTTGGCGTGACAATTTGGCAGACATGCTTTATGCAGTGTTCCCCTCGTAGAGAAGCATATCATTTATCTCTGAATTAATACGACTTGGAGAAAGTTATTTTACACCGTGAGCTTTAAGAGGAACATTTCTTTGCAACTGTCGTGAAATCATCGTTCACGTAACATGGGAGTGGAACACGTGAGGTAAGAAAATCGTAATGAATTAATGCGTTTTTTGTCGGACTTTGAGTGATAAACACAATGTGAGATGTCGTTTTGTGGTTGAGCCTAAATTATGCCTGACCAGGCGTAGGGGAGTTTGCGAGATTGCGTGGGCACAATCACTTCAGTCAATGCCTCTCTCTCTCCTCAATTATGTTCATGTGATATTGATTCCTTGCCGGAGATCAATTCCCTTTTCAGGCTCTTCCCAATACTTTTATTTTCTTTGGATAATTTTACCTGCCACATTTTTATCGACTTTCTGCTATCCTCGGGTTTCGTAATGGATGTAAGAAAACCCGGCAGAACAGTAATTGCTTCGTCTTCATACAATATTTCTTTATATTAAACTGGTACCTGCCAAAATTTTACAGATTCCTTATATTTCTTTAAATCATTTTCAGATTTTTTTTTTAATCTTAAGAGAGATGTAAGAAAACCCAGCAGAACAGTAATTGCTTGGTTTCCATAAAGAATTTCTTTTTTTTCTCTTTATATTAAACTGGTACCTGCCAAAGTTTTACAGATTCCTTACATTTCTCGTCATTATTATCAGAAAAATATATATTTTTTTTAATTTAGAGAGATGTTAGAAACCCTGTAGAACAGTAATTGCTTGGTTTCCATACAATATTTCTTTATATTAAACTGGTACCTGCCAACATTTTTACAGATTCCTTAAATTTCTTTAATTATTTTCAGAAAAATATGAGAAATTGTGAGAAAACTTCAGTGAGATCTGAGAGACACATGAAAATTTGAGCAACAAAAGACAGACTTCAATCCTGATTTTCTTCCTAAATAGTGTCATGATATCAACTAAAATACTCAATTTAAGATTATTTATCTCTTATATGGAAATTCTTTGGTCAACTTATTTTACCAGAAATTAAAACAGCTATAGACTATGCAAGAGGCAAAATTAAAATGTGAGTAATGAAAAAGCGGGAACAACATAAAAACACCAACAATATGCAAATATTATTTCTGTTGCGAAATCATTATAATTCCTTGTCCAAATACTATAAAATACTATTGAAATGGAAAAAAATGAATGAATCAAATCAAGTTAAATAAAATCAAATGCCCATAAGCCATTCACTCGTGATGAGAGCTTTAAATTCATACATATGTGAAAAGTGCACATTCCCCAATGGTTTGCATCTGTGATTTTACATTGACATCCCTATCAGCTATCATCAGTCAATACCCGGTGTGTGCACTGATGTCATTTTTTTTTTTAAATATTGTCCCTCCTAGTTCCACCATGGTGAGACAGCCTAATATCAAATATTTTGTGAAATCAAGAAAAGTGTTTGACAGTTTATTTGATAATTTCAAACGCTGACATTCGAGAGGCCCAATGCCCTTATTCACCATTTGTGACTTCTTTTGGAAGGTTGTGCCATAATCATATCCATTTGTTTGGCGACCCCATTCTTAATGTGCCGCTCATTGAGCGCATTCCCGGCATTTAGTGGGTCCTGTTATCTCCCTGAAATGTGGTGCGGAATAATTTGATTGCTTAAATCGACTGCTCTAGAAAGCAAGCCCTTTCTCTCACGGTTGTACGTCAGAGGGTCATAGGTTCAGTATTAAATCAGTCATTGATTTTGTTTATAAGCCATACTGAAGGCCGCGCACTTTGACTAAGAGGGTACTGATCTATGGTCTGAAAACACAACAATACATCATAATTTATATATATTGTCCTCAACCAGGGGTTACCAAAATCTATGGTTGTCACTTTGACTATGGGGGTACTGAAATATATGGCAATAAATTACAAGTCAGAACACAACAATATGTGATAGGTCAACCATAACTAGGACTATAAATCCACCATAGATTTGGTCTAATGTTTTTCTCGACTAGAGGGTATTGAATCTTTTGAATATTATTTTAATTAGGAACACATCAATAACATTAAATTAGTCATTGATTCTTGTTTATAAATAATGCCATACTAAAGGCCCGCATTTTGACGATTGGGATACTAAAATCTCTTGCCATGAATTACCAGTGAGAACACAACATTATGTGATAAATCCACCATAATTTATTTTTATCTATTGTCCTTGAACAGGGGGTATTCAAATCTATGGATGTCAACTGTTGCTGGGACTATACATCCATCATGAATTTTGTCTATTTTTCTCGTTGACCAGGGGATATTGAATTTTTTAAAAATAAATTTCAATTGGGAACACATCAATTACATTAAACTAGTAATTGAGTTATGTTAGAAGCTATGTTGAAGGCCCTTACTTTTTCTAAGGGGGTACTGAAATATATGGTCCTGAATTACGAGTGAGAACACAACAATACCAAGTTACAGTGTTTTCATATCCTACCAGGTACCCATTTAAATACCTGGGTTGAGTGCAGCACAGTGTGGATAAATATCTTGCTCAAGGAAATTAACACCATAGGCATGATTAAAACCACAGCAGACCTCCCAACCATTATGAATTTGAAGGAATAAATATGATTTTTCATCATTCTGAAGTCATGTTTTCATTGCGTATTATAATTTTTCATGATAATTGTACCACACTTTCCCATTGGAATAATTATTCTTCCCTCTTTTTCACAAAATTATCCCTTTTTTTTTAGTCTATAAGGTTGGGAGGTCTGCCTAAGACCCTCTAGTTCAGAGTTGAGAGTCAGAACCACTTCACCATGGCACATCCACACAATACGGCATCAATTACTTATTTGCAACCTATACCAAATTTTGCGTAGAACCCTTTTGTAGTGTAGTGGTTCTGTCTCTCGCCTTTCAAGAGGGTCATAGGTTCGAATCTCACATAAAGCATCAATTTCCCTCAGCAGGAATTTCATCCACATTGTGCTGCACTCAACCCAGGTGAGGTGAATGGGTACACCTGGTAGGAATTTATTCCTTGAAAAAGCTCATGCGCCTGATAGCTGCACTGCTAAAGCCAGGGTTATAATGCTGCAATTGTAGAGCACTAAGAGAATTCTAATGAAGAGTTGATAAGGGCTATATAAAAGCCGTGTATTATTATTTTATTTTTTTGCAGTGCCTTTTCAAGATCACACCTCATTTCAACAAATCCATATCAGACGAATCTATTTTCCGACTGAGGAGACATTCATTCCCTTTAAATAGGGACGTCTGAATATATGCATAATAGTTGTCAGTCTTCAAAATACACCATGAACTATGTTTGGGGCCTCTGTGGGTTGCGACTGAGACCTGGGAGGCTGACAGTAGTCTGTGTATCCAGATTTAGCTGAGAATGATTTCTGTCATTTCAATTCTTGTTTTTTTTCCTCTTTTTTTGCTTTTTATTGTATTTACCAATTGTATTTTCTTCTTTTACTTCTTCTTCTTCCCCTTCTTCTTCTTTTTTTTTTCCTTCTGCTTCTATTACTGTTTCTTCTTTTTCTCCTTCTCCATCTCCATGTACATCTCCTTCATCTTTTTCTTCTTTTTCTTCTTTTTCTTTGTCCTCGTCTTCTCCATTTCCTTCAAGTTCTCTTCCTCTTCCTTCTTCTTCCTCTTCTTCTTCTACTTCTTCCTCTACCGTTTCTTCTTCTTCTTTGTCCTCGTCTTCTCCATTTCTTTCAATTTCTCTTCCTCCTTCTTTCTCTTCTTCTTCTTCTTCCATTTCTTCTTCTTCTCTTTTTCCTCCTTTTTCTTTTTCTCCTTCTACTCCTCGTCCTTCTTATTCTTCTTCTTATTCCTCCTCTTCCTCATCTTCTTTATCTTCTTCGTCTTACTCTTATTCTTCTCCTCCATCTCCTTCTTCTTCTGCTTCTCCTCCTTTAACAATTGTCACCTTGTATCTCCAGTTTAAAGCGAATATCGAGTACTTGCAAAGAACTTCAATTTGGAAAAATGAATGATTAAAATAATCTTATGTTACAAACAAACACAACGTGACTTGTGTAGACAAGGGAAAACTAATATGATAACCTCAAACCGGTTAAAAGTGAAATTATGTCATTCTCCACGTGCTCTGTCCACTGCAGCAAACACAGGAAGCAGCGCGTGGGACTGGTATAAAATCTGTCGGCCCGACATGGCCCAATTTTGACCCTTTATTTGCACATTTCTCTGCCATTATACATTTTCTTGCAAAACACTTTGGCACATATTATTTATTCATAGTTCTGAGCATTCTTCTCACATTTTGTGCGATTCTGTGAACATTTATTTTATTTTTTTAACAAATACCAGAATATATCTTTAAATGCGTAAGACACACAACAAATCTGATCGTGTATGCATTATCTCAGTGTGAACCACATTTAAGTTCTGCTATAGTTTTAGGAGATTAATTTTTATGATCTTGTATGTATTATTGAGCGTAAATGTGTGTTCATTTTTGTCTATTGTAGTTTTACTTACTTGATGTCTCATTAACTATATCTCGGTGTGAACCCCATCAAAGTGTTGTTATGGTTCAGGCGATTAATTTTTATGATTGTAGTTTCTGGATAAGTGTAAGCATGGCTATAATTGCACATGAATTATAATCATAATGTGGCCGTATGGACAAACTGCATACTATTCAATCTTGGCTATAGATATGAATCTGCAAATCACTTGTCAATTGCACATGAATTATAGTCATAACGTAGCAGTATAGACAAACTGTCTCAATTGAACTTGGGCTATGGAGTCTAAATTTTCAAGTCATTCATCTAATGCATGCATGCTATGGGATGCTCACATGACATCACATTCTATCTCCTCTCTTTACGAATGTCTGACATGCAGCTGAAAAACATTCTTTGCTTGTTTCTAGGAGGGTTGTCATGATGAAACCCTATTCACATTAGGTCTGTGGATGATATGTCAGGCAAGATTCTGCTTGAATTCATCTAATGAATGCATGCTATGGGATGCTCACATGACATCACATTCTATCTCTTCTCTTCATGAATGTCTGACATGCAGCTGAAAAACACTCTTTGCTTGTTCTCAGGAGGGTTGTCATGATGAAACCCTGTTCACCCAAGGTCAGTGGATGCTATGTCAGGCAAGATTCTGCTTGATTCTATAATTCATCTAATGAATACATGATATGGGATACTCACAGGGCATCACATTCTATCTCCTCTCTTTATGAATGTCTGACATGCAGCTGAAAAACACTCTTTGCTTGTTCACATGAGGGTTGTCATGATGAAACCCTATTCACATTAGGTCTGTGGATGATATGTCAGGCAAGATTCTGCTTGAATTCATCTAATGAATACATGCTATGGGATACTCACAGGACATCACATTCTACCTAATATCTCTTTATGAATGTCTGACATGCAGCTAAAAAACACTCTTTGCTTGTTCTCATGATGGTTGTCATGATGAAACCCTGTTTACATTAGGTGAGTGGATGTGCAGGATGCCATGTCAGGCAAGATTCTGTTTGAATTCATAATTCATCTAATGAATGCACGCTACGGGATGCTCACATGACATCACATTCTATCTCCTCTCTTTATGAATGTCTGACTTGCAGCTGAAAAACACTCTTTGCTTGTTCTCAGGAGGGTTGTCATGATGAAACCCTGTTCACCCAATGTCAGTGGATGCTATGTCAGGCAAGATTGTGCTTGAATTCATAATATATCTTAGTTCAGTAGATATGCAGGACGCCTTGATATGCCACTCTTTCCATCCTTCTTGTCAAATTGAAGAGGGATCTTTTTAAAATGCTTGGATCCATTTTACATAGACTTTTTAGGCTTTCCTTTATCCATTCTGCATGCATTTTGAGAAATTCATGTTGAACCCTCACTGGAAATCAATCGTGCAATTTTATAAAACTATTTGTACAAAGGGAATGAGGAGTTGTCCGACATGAAGTCACAGATTCCGTCAATATTGTTGATCGCACGGATCCCCATCAACGGCAGAGATCGTTATATCTGATAATAATAATAATAATAAGCCACATTTGTATAGCGCCTTATGCCAATGCTTCTAGGCGCTTTACAAGATTTTTGCTTTTGAAAATTCGCAACTTTTGAATGGATTTTCTGATTTTGAATTTTCATAGTTTATTTTTTATTTTTCTTCATTTGATCAGAACATTACAATTCCAGGGGTTGATTCCCCTTTAAAGTATGAGAATTGCATGTAGCAATAACCTGTCAAAATGGGGTGAAGTGTTAAAAAGGGACACTTCAAAACCCTCCCTCCTCCGTTGCAATAAGTATCCTTGACATAGATGCTGCAATCTCTTCTTTATGTTATTCAGGACGTGAATAGAATACAATTAAACTACAACAATGATTTTTCTGAAGAGATGCAGTCGTACTTGGTCAATAAAAGCTACCTAAGGGAAACTAGGAAAGTTATTGAATAATTTTTTGCTCTCCAAATTCCCAGTTGTTAGTTTTATAATGCAAAATATGATTTGAAGCAGTAACCAATCTGAAAATGAAAGATTCAATAGTATCACCAATTCCTTTAAAGACATTGTGTAACATTGTGGTCGGGCAGTTTAAACAATTATCAAAGCTGTCTGTCACATCTTATTGTATTCAGATATGAAAAATAAATCGAAGATGCAAAAACGAAGAAGGTCACACTTACACTATCAAGATATTTATGAAAATGGAATTGAGTGTTATGTATGGTGCATAATTCCAGTACAGTGTGCCTATGGAGGTAGCACTTTGCATTTTCGCCAGTTTGAAATACTTATTGTTGATTTCAAAGTGTGATATTGACCCAGTCTTGGTTGTATGCACAATCAATTATTCAAATA
>BQKZ01004024.1:0-21189 GCA_036244855.1 Temnopleurus reevesii
AATAAAGAAAGAAACAGGAATTACATAAGGATAGAATAAATGAAAAACAAAGAATAACAAAAGGATAGACAGAATAAACAACAACAAAGAATAACATAAGAATGGACAGAAACTGAGAGAGTCGATGCCAATAGAATAAACGAACAACAAATGATAATTTAAGGATGGACAGAAATGAGGATATGATAACTTTACAAAACAAAGAATAACATAGGATACACAGAATAAAACAAAAACAAAGAATAACATAATAACAGGATAGACAGAAAATGAGGATAGAGTAAACGGAAAACAACGAGCAACACATAGGGATAGAGAGAAATAGAGGAAAGAACAAACAACAAATAACGAATAACATACGGATAGACATAATATGAGAAAGGAATAAATTAAGAAAAAAACAATGAATGACATAGGGATAGGCAGATTATAAACGAAATGATATAATTGAATAATTCATTGATAGGAGTAACATAAAAAGAAGTACGGAAGTTGGAAAATACAGAGAAGATGAGAGAAAATGAAAATAAAGGTTAACAAAGAGTAAAGAATGAACACCATGAGGAGAAGGAAAAAAGAATGTGAATCAAGTGAATAGTGATATAATAAAATGAGGTCTATAATTGTCCGACCAATGTTGTAAAAACATGTTTCCACTTCTCCCCTCCACTTCTCCCCTCCGTGTATTTACGACGCGATCTCCTCAACTTCACGGTGGTCTCATGGTCTGGCGATAAGAAACGTATAGTGCGATACCATACGTCGAGAACAATTATTTTCAACAACAAACTCGTAAAATATCTCATTAAACGACCTAACAACATTTGATTTTCAAGTAAGTAAAATCATAATGAGTGTGTAGTATTTCAAAATGTTAAAAATATGTAATTATGGTAAGAAATATCCAGTAAAAGAAAATTAATAAAGTACATAAGTCTGGGATAAAGAGTATGCGATGGATAATGAGGTCAAAATGATTTGACCAATGAGCGTTTAGGGGGCGGGACTGGCTTTCGCTCAGAACGATGGTTCAACGCACTCTCCCCGAGGTTTTTCGGGGAGATTGGCAAATTCGACTGGACTGTTTTCGAGGGAGAGAAAGTGAGCGGATGTCACCGTCTTGACCACTGGGGGCGTTTCTACTGGTTATCAGATAATTCACGTAAACAGTCCAGGCAGGGAGAGAAAGTGAGCGGATGTCACCGTCTTGACCACTGGGGGCGTTTCTACTGGTTATCAGATAATTCACGTAAACAGTCCAGGCAGTGGACTAACATTTTGCATGCAGAATACTCGATTTGCGTTGTTAGGGAATGGCCGGCGTTGTGCACATAGCCAAGGTCCTACTAATTACCTAAAACAAATGAAAACTTTCATTAAATACCTAAAACTACTGAAAACAAATTTTAGACTCCGTGAAATGAGTTAATTTGCCTTTTCTGTTACTTTTATAGCTATTATAATATTCAATGGTCACATAAATTTTTTATACAAAATAACGCCATTTCAAGACGACTAAGACCCAGGAAAGCCTATACCAAAAATTCCGGATTTGATTGAGGATCGCGCATCTCCCCTTTCTCACTCTACTATATCACCCTTCACCAATTGTCATTCATGTGATCTCTTTTTGGTAACTTGAGGGGTGATGCGAAGAACAAAACATTATGCAAGGATGAATAACTGAGAAGTAAAAGAAGAGTTTGCGCAAGCGTATTAAGTGAGTAGGGAAATGAAGAAGAAAACGAAGCTTAAAAGAAGAAGAAGAAGAAGAAGAAGAAGAAGAAGAAGAAGAAGAAGAAGAAGAAGAAGAAGAAGAAGAAGAAGAAGAAGAATGGATAAGGAAGGGGAAGTAATGGGGCATATCAGGAGAAAGAGGAGGGAAGAAAAAAGCCTGAAATAGAAGAAGGGGAACAAGAAAATGAAGAAAAGGTGACGTAGGAGGGAATGCTATAGTCTGAAAGAGGAGGAGAGAGTGAGATGAGGATACGGATGAAGAAAAAGAGGAGGCGGAGGAAGGCTGAAAACACTCAATATTTTAATATTCTAAAATTTTATACACCCTCTTAACTTTTCAATTAGAGAGATAGAAAGAGAAATAAAGAAAGATTTTACCCTTGCAAATAAGGAGACTTTTTCTAAAAGTTGTACAAAGTCCATTCAGTAAGAATTCTTTAAAAACATGATTGTCTAAATGATAAAGAAACATTTGAATATTCCAAACTATTTGTCTTTAAAAAGATGACAAATATCCTTTAAAAGAATGTCAAACACTTTTAGTATATTGGCATGACCCCAGAATATTTATATTTTCCTGAGATATTAATAAAATCTTTCTCAATTATTTATAAAAAAAAATCCTAATTCACTTTTTTCTTCTTTCAGCTGTGTAGACCAGCATTTTTCAAATTTACAATACTAATTTAAAGTACGAATAGTTTTTTACGATGATGAATTTTAGATTTGAAAGCATTTCTCATTTAATGCTGAATATTTCAAAGATTGCAAAGATTGTATATTGCTTAAAACATAATACAATAAATTGCGTGTTGTTCAATTCTTCCTTTAAAAATATGATGATCACACTTAAAGAAGAACAAGTGATAATTCAGGCGTTGAAGTTTCCTAACATGTTTTAATCCAAATCCTTACTCAAAATATTATTCATTACTTGAAATCTGATCTTTATTCTTCTTTGTAATCATTTCAAATTGTAGAAGGTAATTAGTAGATCGATTACAGAATTTTAGGTACTTGGTAGAATACCTAAGACTACTGAAAACCTTTTTTTAGCTAGTGTTAGATCTTTTGTAGATCGCTTACAAAAAAAAGTTTTTAGTAGTTTTCAATACTAGTATATAGTTTTCAGTATGTTTTCAGAACGTACGAATGGTTTTCAGTAGTTATCAGTAGTTTTCAGTGATTAGTACGACCCTACATCGACTGATTTGAAAAGTGTCAGCCGCGGCAGCTACCCGTCGTATTTTACCTCATAATTTTTAAGTGAATAAAGAAATATATTCATGATTTGATTCTTTGAAATATAGGGTAAGTCTCCACATTATACTTCATATTTTGCTCATCATTTTGTGTCATATTCGAAGTGTTATGTTGACCGTTGGTCGAGCAACGAGCAGCCGAGTTGCTCGTCCCGCACTCACCTCCCTCTCACGCCAAGATTTCGGCGAGGGACGCGGTGCTTCTTGGTCAGTGAACTGAGCCGTGTGTGATGCTGTTAGTGTTTTGAATGGAGCTTGACTGTTGACGAGATTTTTATTTTTTGTGAGATATCAGAAATCTTCAAATTATGCAAATGATGTTGCCAAGTGGAATAATTCTTTCGCTATCAAAGTAGATATTGATAGAATCTATCATAGAAATTATTTTCCAGGCATAGTTAGGCTAGGTCATTGTTGAATGTTTTTTCTTTGGATGAAATCTTCCTTCGCGTCTCGCCGTCTGCTTTGCATGTATAGTGCTGACATGTTGTAAATCTTGTTTTAAATATTTAGGTGAATCTTGTTTTAAATCATACTATGAGTATGATTGACTGGTATCAGTTCTTATGCGTAATGATATGAATAACGTATGACATGTTAGAGATTAGCAGTGCACATTCGCTAATTAACGACAAGAGAGTATGTTAAATTGTTATTCTTTTGTCTTGTCTTGTCTTGGTTGAGTCGGCATATGCAGACTAGTAGCTGTACTCCCCCAACTTATAAACTTTTATAAGATGGTTATTCAGAATTTTAAAAATGTGAATAATATAAAAATGATATGCGATACAATGATTGAAAACTAAGGGGTTTTTGTGTTTTTATATTTACTTTACTTATCGCGGGCCAACTGACGCTGCTTTACTCGGTGATTAAGCTGAGCTGCGCATCATGGAGCCAAGTTGCTGTACTGTGTGAAAGCTAGCTAGCTGATGTTGCTGTGATGAAATTGAAACTAGCGGCAGACCAATCCGATAAAAAGAATGTGAATTCACACTTTCTTGTAAAGTGTTAGTTTAATTCATATTTTAAGGGAATATTGTGATACCTGCAATTAGGTGCAAGGATTCTTGAACTCCTGTGAGCATATGTAAATCCCGTGCTTTAGAGAGTCGTTCTGCTTGAGAGCTGAACCAGTGTTCAGCATTGCACATTTTTTTCAGAATGATCACATGGTAAGATTAGACCAATCAGCTGACTAGAACTGTCTAAGCCATCATGATGTTACAGCGCAAGATCTGATACAAGTCATTCTTGAATTAATTTGTAAAGGTTTTTTTTTAAATCTTGGTGAAACACCGCCCTTTCATCAAGATTTGTCGCAGAGACAATTAGTCAGCGCTGACAAATTCCTTGATTGTGATTGGATGAAACGCACTATCGCTGACAGTTGCTATGGGAACTGTCGGAAAATGACTCCTTGTCGCTGCGACAAATCTTGATGAGACACCCCCCGGGTCTCAATTTTGGTTTGATTTAACTNAAAAATATGATGATCACACTTAAAGAAGATCAAGTGATAATTCAGGCGTTGAAGTTTCCTAACATGTTTTAATCCAAATCCTTACTCAAAATATTATTCATTACTTGAAATCTGATCTTTATTCTTCTTTGTAATCATTTCAAATTGTAGAAGGTAATTAGTAGATCGATTACAGAATTTTAGGTACTTGGTAGAATACCTAAGACTACTGAAAACCTTTTTTTAGCTAGTGTTAGATCTTTTGTAGATCGCTTACAAAAAAAAGTTTTTAGTAGTTTTCAATACTAGTATATAGTTTTCAGTATGTTTTCAGAACGTACGAATGGTTTTCAGTAGTTATCAGTAGTTTTCAGTGATTAGTACGACCCTACATCGACTGATTTGAAAAGTGTCAGCCGCGGCAGCTACCCGTCGTATTTTACCTCATAATTTTTAAGTGAATAAAGAAATATATTCATGATTTGATTCTTTGAAATATAGGGTAAGTCTCCACATTATACTTCATATTTTGCTCATCATTTTGTGTCATATTCGAAGTGTTATGTTGACCGTTGGTCGAGCAACGAGCAGCCGAGTTGCTCGTCCCGCACTCACCTCCCTCTCACGCCAAGATTTCGGCGAGGGACGCGGTGCTTCTTGGTCAGTGAACTGAGCCGTGTGTGATGCTGTTAGTGTTTTGAATGGAGCTTGACTGTTGACGAGATTTTTATTTTTTGTGAGATATCAGAAATCTTCAAATTATGCAAATGATGTTGCCAAGTGGAATAATTCTTTCGCTATCAAAGTAGATATTGATAGAATCTATCATAGAAATTATTTTCCAGGCATAGTTAGGCTAGGTCATTGTTGAATGTTTTTTCTTTGGATGAAATCTTCCTTCGCGTCTCGCCGTCTGCTTTGCATGTATAGTGCTGACATGTTGTAAATCTTGTTTTAAATATTTAGGTGAATCTTGTTTTAAATCATACTATGAGTATGATTGACTGGTATCAGTTCTTATGCGTAATGATATGAATAACGTATGACATGTTAGAGATTAGCAGTGCACATTCGCTAATTAACGACAAGAGAGTATGTTAAATTGTTATTCTTTTGTCTTGTCTTGTCTTGGTTGAGTCGGCATATGCAGACTAGTAGCTGTACTCCCCCAACTTATAAACTTTTATAAGATGGTTATTCAGAATTTTAAAAATGTGAATAATATAAAAATGATATGCGATACAATGATTGAAAACTAAGGGGTTTTTGTGTTTTTATCTTTACTTTACTTATCGCGGGCCAACTGACGCTGCTTTACTCGGTGATTAAGCTGAGCTGCGCATCATGGAGCCAAGTTGCTGTACTGTGTGAAAGCTAGCTAGCTGATGTTGCTGTGATGAAATTGAAACTAGCGGCAGACCAATCCGATAAAAAGAATGTGAATTCACACTTTCTTGTAAAGTGTTAGTTTAATTCATATTTTAAGGGAATATTGTGATACCTGCAATTAGGTGCAAGGATTCTTGAACTCCTGTGAGCATATGTAAATCCCGTGCTTTAGAGAGTCGTTCTGCTTGAGAGCTGAACCAGTGTTCAGCATTGCACATTTTTTTCAGAATGATCACATGGTAAGATTAGACCAATCAGCTGACTAGAACTGTCTAAGCCATCATGATGTTACAGCGCAAGATCTGATACAAGTCATTCTTGAATTAATTTGTAAAGGTTTTTTTTTAAATCTTGGTGAAACACCGCCCTTTCATCAAGATTTGTCGCAGAGACAATTAGTCAGCGCTGACAAATTCCTTGATTGTGATTGGATGAAACGCACTATCGCTGACAGTTGCTATGGGAACTGTCGGAAAATGACTCCTTGTCGCTGCGACAAATCTTGATGAGACACCCCCCCCCCGGGTCTCAATTTTGGTTTGATTTAACTTCAAACAGCCTGTGCACATATTAAAACGACTGATCAGTTATGATGCTTCAGATATTGAAATACTTTGCAAGCTGTAGTAAAATGCAGTTTTTCAATAGTGCATAATGTTCATAATCATAGTTTATGTGATTAAAATCGAAATGGCTTAATTATCGTGAAATAAACGTGACGACGCATGTTTCGCTCCCCAACACAATATGCTTCATGTACAAAATGAATGCTAACTCACATGCTGCACATAATACCATACTGTAAGTCACTCCACCCATCCTGCGCCGGTCGCCCCCCTTGCAATTCACTTCGCGCACCATACGAATAACGGCTGATTGGCATTTTAGAAGTAAAATACTCCAGAACATGTGCAAAAATCTTGCTCTAATTTTGTAGACAGTTATATTTGGGCATGTAAAGCAATTTGTGAATACATCAGCTCGTTTCACATCGATTTCTGCATCCCGTTCTTTACGAATCATACCTTTAGAGCCCAAATATAGTTTGGGTACGGATTATATGAGATGTTTATCATGGTATAATAACATGATTTTTTATGAAGTGATTAATTTGGGAAATTCTAAATGTTAAACTTTAATCGAAAATGAGATTCAGCTTTCATATCGGGCATATGCAGTATTTCCAAGATTTGACTAAAGATATACAAAAAGATACTGATGTAAACTGATCTCTCTTTTCCCTACTGTATAACCCAAACATTACCCCTCCCCCCCCGACAACTCCCTACCACACCTGCAACCTAAACCTCACAGTTCTCCTGACCAGGAGGAAACCAACTAAAGTAGAAGAAGAAGAAGATCCAGACCTACAAGGGGCAATTTGTTTACTTGTAAATACTGAATGGGTCGTCTGTAGAGAGAATAGTGAATGGATAAATCTTAGGAAAGAAACACCAGCACAACAAACCATTTAATGGACGTTCATGCAAATTTGCCATACATGTACGTGTACATGTCTTCCATTTGATTTTTTTCTGTTTACAAGTGAAAACTAAATGAACAAACACAAATATGTTGAAAATTTAATGTTGAGCAATTTCCAGGGGGTAGGTTGGGGTACATGTAGGGCAACCAAACAATATAAATTTTTGCCTTATTTTGATCCACTTTGACAACTTTTTTAATTATCAATAAATTTTCCTTTTCAACTAGTCAATATCCAATTAATTTGGTTTTGTTATTATGATTTTTATGACTGTTCAATATTCATGAGTTTTATGCCATTGTCACAAATTCATTGCTATACAGTATATTATCAGAGAATGCCTGATAAATTATTCACCTTGCATTGTGCATAAAGGTGATATAGGGACTGTGCTGTTGCCCAATGAATTTAAATTCAATTTATTTGTTATTTTCATTTAAAGCGATCTAATTTTACTTTACAAAATGGAGTTTGATGGATGATGCATTGCACTTTTACACTGTGACATACACATGTACTGTAGACAGGGCAGAATTTAGCAAAATGTTCAGCAAAGTTAACAGGGACAAAATTTACACCATTAAAGGGTAACTTCACTCAGACATTGATGTGCGCTCAGTGGATGAAGAAAAATACAATGGTAAATCTGTGAAAATTTGAGAAAAATCCATCAAACCATTCAAAAGAACATTATGAATTTTCAAAGTTTTGATTTACACCCCTAATGGGCTCCTAAAATTGGCATTGTACAGGCACAAAATGGCTGACAACATGGAGAATTCTCCATTCACTTTGTACACAGAATTTCACATTTTCTTCTTTTTCTAGAAAAGTAGACAAAATTGTACTTTTCTCTTCAAGTATGATATGGACATTTTGATTCTGCATGCAGAAATTTCGGAATTAATTTTGTTGATTTATTGTCTACTTCTCTAGAAAAAGAAAAAAAGTGAAATTCTGTGTACAAAGTGATGGAGTGTTCTCTCTGTTGGCAGCCATTTTGTGCCTGTACGTTGCCAATTTAAGGAGCCCATGAGGGGTTTAAATCAAAACTTTGAAAATTCATACATTTTTAATTGATTGTTGGATTTTGCTCAAATTTTCACAGTTTGATTGTTGTATTTTTCTTCATCCACTGAGAGTGCATCAATGTTTGGGTGAAGTTCCCCTTTAAAGAGTCCTTTCAAGGTACAGCACAGTACCTGTACATGTACTATGTATGAACATAATTTAGATCACTCCTTGGACCCTGTTTGGATAGATCTTTTCATTGAGATGGACAATTTAACAAAATCATGGAAGCAAATACAGTGGAAAATCAGTATAACGAGGTGCTTTGGACCATCAAAAAGATATTGTTATATATTTCATTATATCAGATCTCTTCATACCGAGTTTCCACTGTACATGTATGCTCATAAGCAGATGAAACAAAGTTTGTAAGTTTTAATCCTGTCCAAGCCTGGCATTCCTGTTCTTGCACTTACATAAATTGGGACCTTCTCCTGTACAGTATGTTTACAAGTTCATTCTCTTACACAGATTGTACATTGTATTTAAGTGGCTACATATTTTTACTACAGGATTTTTTCAAATCCAGTGATAAAAATTGAGTAGTGCATTTCTTGGCAATCTAAATCCTAGGCTGAGGCCAGGATTTATGCTTTTCCAAATTCTAAAAAAAAAGAAAGAAAGAAAAAGAAAACTTGTCACCAAGTCATTTAATTGGTAAATACATGTAAACACTGAACCTTTACATTAAATACTAGAACACACGATCCCATCGATACCCTAACTTTTTGCAACTCTATTGCATTGAAATATGGCAAGTAGTATTTCCAATAATTATCGAAACAGGTTGCACAATGTTGTATTACTACACAGTTTACAGTCACGGGGAAAAAAACTTGCATAGATTTCAACCTAAGGCTAAGTAGTGCAACCCCGNCAATTTATTTGTTATTTTCATTTAAAGCGATCTAATTTTACTTTACAAAATGGAGTTTGATGGATGATGCATTGCACTTTTACACTGTGACATACTGTACACAAAATGTAGACTGGGCAAATTATAGTAAAATGTTTAGCAACATTAACAGGGACAAAACTTACACCATTCAAGGAATTTTAACCAACCCCTGGAATTGCCGTGCTCTCATTAAATAAAGAAAAATCAGATGAACAAACTTTGAAAATTTGAGCAAAATCAGACACCCTGTTCAAAAGTAATATGAATTTTCAAAGTTACAGAGATGTGACGATCCCTATCGCTGATGGGGATCCGTGCGATCAGAAAATTCGGCGGAATCTGTGACGTCATGTCGGACAACTCCTCATTCACTCCGTATACAAAATCTCCCATATTTCGGAAAATTCAACAAAATGCCAATTTTTGATTGGGGGTATAGCATTTCTTTATCAATTCTGCATGAATTTTGAGAAGAATCATGTCGTAACCTTACTCTAAATTTTACATTAATCAATGTTTTAAGATTCTATGTACAAAGTGAATGAGGAGTTGTCTGACATGACGTCACAGATGAGCGGCAGTTATCGTCAAAACTCTGTGACTTTGAAAATTCATAACTTATGAACGGGTTTTACGATTTTGCTCAAATTTTCAGTTTGTTTATCCAATTTATCTTCATTCAATGAGAGCACGATAATTCCAGGGGTTGGTTCCCGATTAAAGAGTCCTTTCAAGGTACAGATGTACATGTATGTATGAACATTTAGATCACTCCTTGGACCCTGTTTGGATAGATCTTTTCATTGAGATGGACAATCTAACAAAAGCATGGACGCAAATATGCTCATTTTATAAGCAGAAGTTTGGAAGGTTTTATCCTGTCCAACCCCAGTATTCCTGTTCTCGCACTTACATAGATTGGGACATTACTCCCGTACAGTTTGTTTACAAGTTAATTTTCTTTATACACAGATTGTACATTGTAAAGTGGCTTCATATTTTTACTAAAGGATTTTTGCAAATCTAGTGATAAAATTTCTATTCATGGTTAATGCATTTCTTGGCAATCTAGATCGTAGCCTGAGGCCAGGGTGCAATACATGATATTTATATTTTTCCAAATTATAAAAAAAGACAGAAAAAGAAAACTTGTCACTCAGTCATTTAGTTGGTAAATACATGGAAACACTGAACCTTTACGTTAAATACAAGATCACATGATCCTATCGATATCCTGAGTTTTTGCAACTCTTTTAAGCGTGGAAATATGGTAAATAGTATTTCCGATATTGAAACAGGTGACACAATGTCATGTTACTACACAGTATACAGTCACAGGGGAAAAAAAACTTGCGTAGATTTGAACCTAAATAGTGCAACCCCTGACCACCTCCCCCCCACCTTTTCCCAAGAAAAATGAAAAAATAAACAGTGGCAGAAATCTGTCATGATACATGGTATCACTACAAAAATACACTAATTCTTGAATTTTAAAACATACATATATACATACATGTACAATGTATGCACAACCTGAAATAAAAGATCTGCAATATTTCAGCAAGTCACAGCATGGGGTATTTGTAGTGGGTGGATCAAACATCATCACTATAGCAACCAACCTTCAACCTTGTTGTCTGCGGGTGTAAAATCGTAGTTTTGTCTTTCTAAAACTGAAAGATTCATGGCTTTTCTGAAAGCCTTTGACCTTGTTGAAAACCATACAGACTCGCCAAAAAGTATTCGGTACAGGTTGCTATTCATATAATTTTTTTTATGGTTTAGTTCCTTTGAAAAGAAGTTTTTGAAAGATGCGATTTCAGAAGCCTTTGACTCGTCATGAAAACAAATTACTTCTGCAAAGATGATATTATTTATTGAAGTGCATCCAAAGGCATTTATTGAAGTTTTTTTCAATATTTGCCTGCATATTTTATGTCTTTGAGATTCAGGTGACATTGCTATTTCCATATAATTTATAAACTTCCCCCGTATTGCTTTAATAAAAGTATTGATCAGAAAAAATGATTGTAATTCAGACAACTCTACATGTACTATTCAATATGCAAAAGAAATGGAGTACAGGGTTGCCCATTCTGATATTTTACACTTGTTAATGAGCTTGAAAGAGTATGGTCTACATTTACTTAGCATACAGGCTACAAGAATGTGAACATCAGAATATCAGATATGAATGCCAAATTAATATCAAAAGAGGATGTCATTCCATAAAATTTAGCATACAGGCTACAAGAATGTGAACATCAGAATATCAGATATGAATGCCAAATTAATATCAAAAGAGGGTGTCATTCCATAAAATTTGCACAGTGGTCAATTGGTTTAGGGCCTGGGAGTAACTCCGTTCTGGAATTGTGGTACCCTATTCTTTGTTGGAAAGAAACAGAAAAATTGTTTTTTTTTTTTAATTAAAAGTAAATGGATTGGCCTAAAGAGTCCATTCCCCAATAACCTTTTACTTCCAAACAGATGTCTAATTCAATTATGTGAACTGCAAGCTGTATGTTTTGTGAAAATGTGAAAAAAGATTCCAATATTCTTTGCAAAATATGTCCTATATTTACATGTTTACTGATAATGAGTTTATAGAAATTTCTTTTCAATGACTGAAAGAGATTTGGTGATTCGTATCATTCATCATTTAAAAAAATGATAAACGTTTGCGTACAAAATATTTTTAAAAGTTGCTATTTGTTATGTATCTACACACTTCTCTATCATACACATGCTATCTACAGGAAAACTGAATTAGTGTTGGTCATTTCTGGAAAAGTCATTATCATCATCTCTGTTGGTTGTTTTTGTCCATTGCTCCAAAGTTCAAGGAGAATGATGCACAAGGTTTAAAGATGAAAGATGCAATTTTGCATACATGTGCTACCAGGTATTCAAAACTTGGGATGTAAATTTATCAGCTGAGTACAGTATAGAGGCTAGCTCCTTAGCCTTCTAAATTATGGTAATCTTCAGAAAGAAATATATATGTAAAAGGAACAAACAAATGAAATATTTTTTGTATATATATGATCACTGGTTGTTGTAGTTTGGCATTAATAAATCATAGTATCTTGTTGATTGACTAATTTTCAGAGACTTTTTTTTAATTAGATACTTAAATGTAGATCTATCAATTTTTAATGATATGCATCCGCATAATTGTACCTCAAGAACACCACAGTATGGAAGTATTTATGAAGAGTGGGTATTTTAACATTTAGGTTCACATATAGGGTGAACACACAGACCACTACAACTTTTACATAGACCTACAATTTACAAACTTTTCATCTTGCTACTATTTCAATTACGATTGAACAATAAAACTGTCACTATCTATTTAACACAGAACATTCAAATCTTGTTTACTTTTTTCCTTTTTGAATGGGAGGTCCTTTTTCCTCCAGGGACATCCTTTCCCCCAGGACACAACTCTTTAATTATACTGTAACTCATTCATGAAGGGTTTGTTGTGGCTACAGCTCACTCCACTTCAATTAGTTTGAAAGCAACTGAAACCAAATAAATGCGCAAAACCTTTCTTACAACGAGCATATTGAGCGCATTTCAGGAGATAAGGAACTGTTTTACGTGCATGAAGCTGGAGCCTGGACTAGGCAATTTTTTGTAATGTGGGCAAGCCTACAATCTATCAAAGTGTGTAAAAATGGTAATGTGTTGCCTCTTTCAAGAATTTTCCTTTTCTTTTATAAGTATGTCCCTTGTTTTACAGAAGTGAGATGAATTGAGGTGCATGCTTTGAAATTGGCTAAAGCAACTGCTGTTAAATTTGAAAACATTGGTTCATATGATATACAGATTGATTTGTAGTGCAATGTTAATGCTGTTTAAATACATGCTGGTTGTACTACATGTATTTTTTCCTTCTTCCTTGTTCTTCATCCACATCAAATTGTTGTGTATAAATGATCAATAATCTCTTGAGGAATCCGCTTGGAGTCTTTTGTTGTTAGTACACAATTCAAATCCCTTTCTAATCATTAAACCCACTCAACAGAAAACACACCCTTGAAAGGACCCAATTTGAAAAGAAGAGGCCCATTGGTTTATCAGCTTTCAAGTCCTCTAAGTCATAACAGAGGATTTCAATGAAGAGTCTCTGATTGGAATAGAACTTAGAAGTTCAAATTGGTTTTTGATTGAAAAAGGAATCACAAATGAACATCTTGTGATCATCACTTATGAGTAACGTTTAAAGTTTAATAGTTTCATGCGGGATAACCAAGGGACTTACATGTACGAAATAATCTCGAAGATCACCAAATAAAAGCCTATGATTCTAACTTATTTTCCATGAATTCTTTGAATTGGCAATCTATATAATAGGACCATCCGAATTGTAGTATGGTATCTATGCTCTTTCTGAGATACTGTCTTTCTGAAAAATGAACGATGGGTAAAGAGTTTTTCTTGAATTAGGAATACCCAGGAAAAAAAATGTTTTCTCATCAGATTTGGACCTGCAATAGGCATAATAAAGCTGATAATGAGTGCATGTATATATGATAATCTTATTTTGTACTTAATCCTAATTTTCTCTTAGAAAATTAAAAACATTTCATATATTTTTCAGTAATCCACACATTACAGTAAACACCTCTATAATTTGAATTTGATGACAGATATTGAACAGTTTGGACATTTGCACCACTGGTAATTTTTTTTAATTTAGAGGGCACTTGTACATTTGTGTAATTAATTGAATCTAAATTCCCCCAACAAACGTTGTAAGACATACGATTGCCAAACGAAAGTGTAGAGTTATCCTTTTAAAAAAAATGTATGCCCAAGATACAAAATTCACCAATTTATATTTCACTAAGTCCTGATCATATCCCAAGTGGGTCAGAAATTTAATGATGTTTTTGCAGGGCATCAAATGACATTACAAGCTGTCTAATGATTAATCTTTCATCTATAATGAGGTTTACTCTTCGAACTGTAAACTTTAATAGATGAGGCTTTTCTCCCCTTCATCCACTTCACACCTGATACAAACAAGGAATCATCGTCTTCATTAGAAGCAGAAAGGCATTACATATATGCCAAGACATGTACAGTGTATCAACAACCTTTTGGTTTAAAAACAGGTTATTTGTTTTGTGATCATTAACTGCAGTAATTGTTCATAAAATGGGGCTTAATTTGATTCTGGTACAGTCTTTCGGGGGGTCTGATGGGATGACGAATTACATGTACCTCCTCAAAAGGTAGAAGATTTTTGACCCCCTTTTTTAACCTTTTGTACATGTAGTTTATTACAAATCAAATTGCGCGAAAACTTGCCAAATTTAATGCAAAATAAAAGCCATTAAACCAACCTCATCAGAATGAATTAATCAATGTACATTTTGTACGTACACTGTACATGTAGCTTGTTTCAAGTTAAATACAGCTGTCCATTTCTTATACAAATATTTTGTCAATATCCTAGATTTCTGCTTATTGATTAGGTTGGATTGAAAGCCGTGTAATCTATCAATTTTACAAACACTTCATGTGGGCAAAGAGAATTTAAATAAGACATATTTCCATGTTTTCAAAAAGAAGCAGTACCATATGTCCCAAAAAAAATGACAACGGGGCTTTCAGGATTAATAACTTTTGAAAATGAATATGGAAATAGATGCGGTTTGGCATGTCAAATATATAACTATTCATCCATATTTGGTGAACATTTCATAAGATTTGCTTGAGTGGTTACAAAGAAATGAAGCTTTTTGTATCGGATGTCATAAATCCGTTCTGCACAAGTTTGTGAGGATAGAGACCCAAAACAAAAACAGTACATTCATTTTGACCAGTGAACCATTGGAAGTTGAAGTAACCACTGTGCTTTACACGTCTCCGTCCTCACAAACTTGTGCAGAACGGAATTATGACATCTGCTACAAAAAGCGTCANTTCCCCCCTTTTTTTTTACCTTTTGTAGTATATTACAAATCAGTTTGCGAGAAAATTTGCCACATTTAATACAAAATAAAAGCCATTAAACCAACCTCATCAGAATGAATTAATCAATGTACAAAGTTGCTTGCTTCAAGTTTAAATACAGCTGTCCATTTCTTATACAAATATTTTGTCAATATCCTGGAATTCTGCTTATAAATTGATTTGTTTGGATTGGAAACACTGTACTCTAATCACTTCATGTTGGCAGAGAGAATTCAAATAAGACATATTTCCATGTTTTCAAAAAGAAGCAGTAAGATACCGTATAGGCCTACATGTACATGTAGGAAGTGATTACAAGCAAACACTGCACAGTATACTCAATCTGCATTCTCGAGAAAAAACAATTCAGCAAGCGAAAGGGGAAAGGCCAGTATGACAGTGCTTGTTATGAGGATGAAACACACTGTCCAAATATGAAATTATGATTTATGCTGCTCTGCACTGTAATGTAGGTGGAGGAGTAATCCTTTGTCATGCATTGGGATTGCACAGTGAAAGTGCAGTATGGTACTGGGATAAATTAGAAAATTCTGAAGATGAAGCCCAAGGACATTTGCTAGGATGCAAAAGTACATGTAATTCTCTACTTGATGTCTTGTGATATTATGTATAAAGTTTTAATTATATCTATCAAGTATAGGCTGTACATGTACATGGAGCCCCCAAATTTTGTTTAGGATGCCCTCATCCGACCAACCCTCCGAAAATGGCCCAACCTGGAAATTTGAAAATGACAGCGTATTGGATACAACCTGAAAAGTCTTATTTTCAGGGAATCTTTGGATTTTGTAGTTAAACCAAGTGAAAGAATGAATGTCTGAGCATACACTTTTCTCTCAATTTGGTTCACTGGTTTGGTTATTCAGATTGCAATTTAAACCCTTGCATATTTTGGAATGGTTGGCATCTCTACGTATGGAGGGGTTGTGGTGTAGTGGTTCTTACTCTTGCCTTTCATCCTGAGGGTCATAGGTTCGAATCCCACCCATGGCCAAGTGAGGTGGGTACCGGTAGGAAGAAATTCCTTGAATGCAGTGAGCGCCGAATGGTAGCCATGCTATAGCCGGGTAATAATGCACAGAGCGCATAGAAACACTTCGTACAGTTTGTATTAATAAAGGGCTATATAAATGTTGTGTATTATTATTATTATTATTATTATTATTATTATTACGTATTGTTGCATATAATCACATGTAGGATTCTGTAGCTTCTTCTCCAATTTACTGTATACTGGACATCTTTGTTTGTACACTGTACACAATATTTACCAAGATTCAAGGGGAGATCAATATACAATGTAGGCCTACCTGTTTAATTTCATCTTTTTCATTTCAAGATTAATAAATGGAAAGCTCTTTCGTAAGTTACACTCGCTTCGGGGAAACAAGTTTAATAACATTCAACATTGACATGATATTTGATATTTTGCATACATTGTTTTTATTGGATCTTTGGTTTCATACTATGCAATAATAATGATTGGAACGATAATGAATGACAGTTCTGTTCAATTACAAGTATGTACTCTAGGCTACAAAAAACAATTTTACATACATATGTTTTTCTAAGGCGGAACATTCAAGTTTACACACACAACTTGATTTATTTATCCTAGTACAACGTGCACTGTACCTGTACTTGGATGCAAAGTCAGCTAAAAACTACCAGTAAATCTATCTCTTTCCGTGGGCCTACCACTCAAATAACCACTTCAATAGTATTCAGATAACAAATCTGAATTATTCAAAGTCAAGGGCTATGGTTGCTATTCTAGGAAATGAGTACCCGTTAGAAACATATTAGCTGAAATTGTCCATCTCGCTCTAAAATTACATCACTGTCATCTAGAAAATGACAAAAGAATGAGAGAGTATGAACACCTCTCTACTGGAAATGTGCCATATGGACCTTCTTCCCTCGGGGGAATTACGGTTAATGCCTTCAGCAAAGCACAAAATGACACATTTCACGTAGGCCAAGTGAGACAGAGTCAGTAAATGCAACATACGTGTACAGGTAGTTTACGTCTTCGAGCACTGATACTGGATACGGTAAAGAGTAGGAAAGACCAAGTTTTAATGGTCAAATATCGTGAAATCAAAAAATCAATAAAAACTAATGAAATAAAAAAATAAATATAAAAAACTATTAAAAACATAAAAAAATCATAAAATAAAAGAAAAAGAAATAGAAAAAAAAAGAAAAAAAAAAGAATAAAAATTATTATTATCATCATAATTAAAAAAATAAAATATAATAAAAAAAAATAAATAAAAAAATAAAAATATAAAATAAATAAATAAAAAAAAATAATAAAATAAAAAAAATAAATTAAAAAAACGTAAGAAAGTAATTCAAACTGTGAGGCGATTTTAGATGTCTCCTTTGCAAGAGTCTCCTACATGTAGGCTTTCACAAAACTAATAGACAAGGGTCTGCATCAGTAGACTAGCAATCAGCAGTCACTCTGATGTGAGCGAGAGAACTAAGATGGTGCAAAGATGAGCGAAGCCATCGTTTGGTACAGTGTAGCATTGATGCTTGCAGCACAAAGGTGTGGTAATAGGGACAGATGTGCCATGGTGCGACAAAAATAACTCAAGCAAATATGATTTAATATTATGCACCTTTTCTAGTAATTATCATGCTTCCTAAGGCAGCTCTTGGGAAATGACGCTAGAGTTGAAAATGTGGAAGCGGTCATTGGAAAGAGAGTGATTTATTGGGTAATCAACCAGTCTGAGAGCTAAATTAACAATTTCTGGTTAAGATGATGAATTTTAGGATGCTAAGAGTTTGTGGAATCACCGAAGGGATGTGTGTTGATTTAAAGCAAATAATGTAAATTCCTGTTGGTCGGTGTTTGCACTTGTATTTTCTAATTTGTTTGTGTTCAGAAATTTTTGATGCAAATACAATTTACATTTAGGGAAAAAAGGAAAAACGTTTTTATGTTTCTAATCACACAACAAGAAGTCGACGTAACATGTACAGTGCATCCATTCAGGGCTTTAACTCTTATATTGAATCTCTACATTATCTCTCTTCTCTGTCGTCCCCAGGTAAAATAAGTGTATTAGCAGCAAGAACAAAGAGAGTGTATGCACTGTTTACACTATGTATAAAGTACATTCATAACTTCCAATTCACACAATGTTTTCATATTCATCAACTGATCCTCTAAACTGAAAATAATAGATCCAGCATCTAATTCTTATACTTTTGTCCCCAGGCAGAAAGACTAAGCAAGCATGGAAAACAAACAACGGCAGACATTGCATCATTAATTTCCAAATTTTACAATTTATGGAACATCAACTGGTCCTTTAAACCAAGAATCATCCATATATGTATAGATCCTGTCTTGATATCTTAAATTGTATCTCTCTGTTATCCCCAGGCAGAATTACTCTATGAGCAAAGAGCAGTGGACGATGCATCATTAATTTCCAATTTCGACAAAAATTTTTATCGAACATCAACTGGTCCTTTAAACCCAAAATCGTCCACATGTATAAATCCTGTATCTAGTCATTCTTATATTTTATTTGTCTGTGTCCCAAGGCAATACAACTCTATAAGGAGTGTGAACAAAGAGCAGTGGGAACAAAGAGCAGTGGGGGATGCATTATTAATTTCCAATTTTTACAAAATTTTATCTGACATCAAGTGGTCCTTTAAACCAAAATCATCCACATGTATAAATCCTGTATCTAGTGATTCTTATAATCTATCTCTCCGTGTCCCCAGGCAGAACAACTGTACGAGCAAAGCGAACAAAGAGCAGTGGATGCTGCATCATTAACTTCCAATTTCCCACCAGTATTCCAGTCGGAATGCATCTTTGATTCTCATCTCCTGAGAACGAGATGGAGGAGAGGAGAGCGGAATGCTCCGTGGCATCGCTAGGAAGATGTTCATTCAACTATCAGGTTAGTTGTACATGTATGTATGCAGCCGGTATTGAATTGTAAATATTTCATATATATACATTATGAACTTGCAATTTCCTACCAGTCTTCCAGTCATAATGCATCTTTGATACCCATCTCCTGAGAATGAGATGGAGAAGAGGAGAGTAGAATGCTCTGTGGCAATGCAAGAAAGATGTTCATTCAAGGTGATTTATGAATGATTAATTTATATTGGTAATTGCAAATTTTAAATCGGGTTACATCTTACATGTTTCAACATTTCTCCAATTACTGTCAGTTTATGAGTAATGTTAATAGTCTTTACACTGTATGTTTAGCGTTCATGGATATGAGCCTTCAGTTTGTTAAATATACTTTAAAATGCTTGTTTTGTTTTGTGCATTTTTCTATGAACATTTTATTGTAATTGAGTCTGGCAGTCTAGATTTGGCATTATTTCAATTGAAGTGATAAATGGCTTGTCAAAATCTATTACTTATGGTAAAGTGTAGATCAAAGTTTCCGTGAAAGAATATTAATTTTTGCTAGAAGAAACTGGAATGGCAGAGTTTGTGGCCAAAGACATGGAGAATTTGCTATCAAAAACCAAATTGGGTTTGCCAATGTGACAGGATAAGACAATGATTTTCAAATAAAAAAAGCACTTGATCTTCATCCAACCAGCATATTTCTGCTTTAATATCTGACACCAAGAGTATTGAATATGGAAAAGCCTCCCGGATTTCTTCCTTGAATTTCACAAGTTGGTCTCAGTCAAATTGTACGTCATCAAATTGTAATTTTGAAGACACGTCATACATGTACGACACCACGCGTACATCATCTCTTTATTTTCTGCAGCATCGTGACTTATGAGCCATTAGAGAAGGATCTCCGCCATATTAGGAGGAAGACAAAGGAATCTGAAACAGATGAGCCAATTAAAAAGCGTTGCAGCTCTAGGCTGCTATTTGTGATAAATATTTTCCCTTCTGCTCCTTTTCCTCATNTTTAAAATGCTTGTTTTGTTTTGTGCATTTTTCTGTGAACAGTTTAATTGAGTCTGGCAGTTCAGGGGCCTGTAGCACAACAGATGCAATTAAACTTACCATGAATATTAATAGTAAGTCTATGGCAAAATGTGTGACATAAAGATACAATTAGTTTTCCATTTATTGTATCTCCTTTATGTTACAGGCCCCAGATTTGGCAATATTTCAATTGAAGTGACAAATGGCTTGTACATGTAAATTATCACCTGGTGTGAAATGCTCAAAATCTATTACTTATGGTATTAGTGGAGATCAAAGTTTCTGTGAAAGAACATGAAGTGCTGCTAGAACAAACTGGAATGGCAGACTTGTTGCCAAATACATGGAGAATTTCCTATTAAAAACCAAATTGGGTTTGCCAATGTGACAGGATAAGACAATATATTTTTAAATAAAAAAGCACTTGATCTTCATCCAACCAGCATATTTCTTCATATCTGACACCAAGAGTATTGAATGTTGAAAAGTCTCCCGGATTTCTTCCTTGAATTTCACAAGTTGGTCTCAGTCAAATTGTACGTCATCAAATTATACTAATCATGAAGACACGCCACACATGTTCAACACCACGTGTACATCATTTCTTTGTTTTCTACAGTGTCATGTTATTATCCATTGGGAGAAGGGTGTCCGTCTCATGGGGAGGAAGACAAAGGAATCTGAAACAGATGAGCCAATTAAAAAGCGTTGCATAGCTAGGCTGCTATTTGTGATAAATATTTTCCCTTCTGCTCCTTTTCCTCATCTTCTGTCGATGGCTCTATCTCTCTCTCCTCCTTTTCTTTTGTCCCCTCTCTCTCTCTATAACTCTCTTTCTCTCCTCTCTATTTTTTCTTGTATCTCCCCTACCCTGCCATCTCTCTCACTATTATCTTATCTCTACTTCCATCTCTTTCTTTCTCTGCTTCTCCCATCTCACCC
>BQKZ01004024.1:21335-54329 GCA_036244855.1 Temnopleurus reevesii
CTGTCTCTTATACACATCTAGATGTGTATAAGAGACAGGTCTCGCTCCCTCTCACGTGCTATCTTCCGTCTTTCTCTCCTACGGCTATCACCCTCTATTTTCTTTCCCTCTCTTTCTCCCTCTCCCTATCTTTTCTTATTTTCTCCCTCTCCCTCTATTTCTCCTTCCCCCTCTGTTTCCCCCTCTCCCTCACCTTTCCCCTCTCCCTCTCTATTTCTATGCCATTTCTTGACTGTGATTTTAGTCACATTGATAGTGTATCCTACGTTTAATGCTCTCTTCTCTTTCAACAGGTTATGATGAGAAGATGAGAGGGACAGGATGGCAGGGTCTGGAGGTTCGTTGAGTGATCATGACATAGACTTGCATCATCAAGGTAAGACTGAGACAAACTTTGATCAAACATTTTGTATGAAATTCACTTCCAACCCTTGGACTACATACAGTTTTCACCAGTATTTCAATCATTTCTTTAGTGACATGAGCATTGATTGGTACCAGGAAATATCTTTCTATCGCAATATAACCCATCATCAAAAGAACCTTTGACAAGTTTCCTTCAGGCTTTTTTAAGGTTGATTAATGATTCATCTCTGAGCTGCTCAACTGAAGCATGTTACACAAACTCATTTGATATTCGACATTCTGCTGTTTTACTAGGAGTTGAAATATCAAAATGTTCGCATTTCCTCATAGATCACATTTTCAATCTCTGCGCCTTTGTCAATTAGAGAATGGTCATTAATCTCCACATATAAAACTTCCTTTGCCTTGCACTATGCTTTACTTTACAATATTCTATGTATTTCCTGTTTATTCATCATCTACTATTTTCTTGCAAAGCTTTAGGTTTATTATTTGCATTTACCCAATACCAAGCATTTTCTCCACTTTATCAGCTTTTTAAAGGTCTTCTGGTATTTTCATTCAAGAGTATCCCTCGCCTGAGTTTCATGACATCCTTTTTGTCTGGGCAATCTTTTCTAATCACCTACATGTATGAAAAATATACAAGTTGACCTGATCTCATCAACAAAATTCATTCTAACAGAAAATATTCTGGAATGAATTCAAACTTCACCTTAACTTGGCCAAGCTGAAAGTAAATATAGACATTCAATCTAGGCTTGCCTTATGTTGTATAGCTTCATATCCTCAATATTATAGATAATTGTGTTGCTAGGCAACTGTTGCTTAGCATCTAAATTGGGGTGCAATCAGAGGAAGCCATTTTCATGTGGTTGCTGAGTGAGCTGCTGGATTAGGTCGAGGATGCTAAAATTATCCTATCTTCGTAATCATCTTGTGATTTCAAAGTCCTTGACATCTTGATTTCATTATTTCTGAATTAGAGCGAGAGATTTCATTATTTTTCAAAGACTCCTGAGCATTTTCTGGTTAATTATGAAGTTCATCTCCTTCTGTTGCTGTTTTTGAAAACTCATTTATTTCTTCAAGTTTTTCAATAATATCTTGTACCTACATGTATATACATTATTTTAATAACAATATCCACAGACCCTAACATAACAGTGCAGTAGAGTATGCATATAATGACTGCATTGTATAAATGATCTAATAATTATTATTATTACTCTTACCATATTAAGTTTACTCTGCCAAAAATGTAAACAATTCACATTGCATTAAATTAGGAATTTTCCTTAATGTATTATTAGTGTGAATTACATGTATTTTTTTTGTGTGTGTATCATTCACTAGTTTGCAAAGTATAAAAGTACATTCGTGGCATTCAGTTTCTTTGTATCCTTTTAATATTAATTACTTATATTTGCAAAATATGAGAATTTGTCTCTACAAGTTTCATAATTTTAATCCAGCTTGTCATGAAATTTTGACAAATTTGTTCTCCAAGCAAAATTTGTCATTTTGTATTTTTCAGGAAAATGGGTAAACTTCCACTATAAAATCAAGTAATCCTTTAGCTGCACAAACATTTCTTTAGTAATCAAGGTTATTGCCCTGACTTGATCATGACTCAACAATGAATTGATCTAAGTATCTCTGTCATTTTTTATCACTCAAAAGTGCACGCATCACACAAACAAAACACAAACCCTCGCTGAGTGAGATCTAGATTAGATCAAGAAGCGAGGAGGAAGTAAGACGGTGAGTCGGGTTGGTTATTTGAACGTGCATTCTATCTTCAGGGTTTGGTTCTTGGAGCATGCTTTCTCGAGGTCTCCAGGTCTCAAGGGGATTTTAATGTGTTTGTTTGGAATGCAGTAACATTTAATTTTAGTAAGTCAACCGCAGCATAATTCAGAGATTTTTCTTTTCTTCAGGGTGTTTACATTTATTTTCTTCAATCTTTTATACAAAGATGTCACTGCTGCATAGACACTACAAAATTCAGGCAGAGCTACAAGTGTAATGGATTTTACAATTCTCTACCAGTGATAATTTCTTTCATAATTCTGTGAAATCACTAAACTGTGCTTAGTTTTGAAGCATCATATTGGCCCACTGAACTGAAACTTTGCTTGAGGTACAAATCTTGTGAGCAACGATCTAACACAGGGCAGATTTCCAAGTTCTCTAAAGTTGTTGTGATCATGGAGACATTGAGACATTGATTATCTTATTGTTTAGAACGGCGAGTGAGGGTAACCTAACCAATTGTTTAACATCATATTGTGTAGCTCTATTGCATCCAAAATTGAAACCAACATTTAAAAAGAGGATATAGATTTGTGCTTTGGTTGACAGAAAGGATATTGAATGAGTATGGTAATTTTTGTTATCGTAAGAATGTAAAAACATTTGTATAAGGCAGTCATAGTGCTCAGCATTCCTTGGAAATATCAGATCATTATGAACATTATTTAGATGATGTCATTGAATTTCTTGAAAGATACAGTGGCCTTTTTTGACTGATCATGATTTGTATTAAAATGAGCAAATGAGTAAAATGAGCAAAATGAGTAACTATAACAAGATAAACTGTATTTCATTGTATGAGTTTTGCACATGATTCAATTCAATATAAAGTTGTCGCTATGACTGGCTCGTGCAATGCCCACTTGTTGATTTGCAGTGTGCCATGGGTATTGATATAGTTTGCGGTTCTTGATTCTCTCCTCCAGGTCGCAGGTACAGCTTTTCCAGCTCAACCTTCCGGAGCAGTCATAGCAGTCAAGCTGATGATGACCCCTACGACCAGGATGTCTTCTCTCCAGATCCCCAAGGGGAGGATGTCTATTCCATCGAGGAGGACATCCAAGAGACCGGGGCCAGCGAGGACGAGGACATCGGGCCGTTGACCCCTAGAGGGAAGATCATTGGGAACGGTTTTGAGAGGCCCATCCATCGTCAGTCACTCCAGGAGTTTGAGAATCTGGAGCAGATCTTCAAGGATCAGTCCCAGGACTCAGCAGAAGGTGGTGCCATGGATGAGAGGTTCCTTGGGGATGCTGGAGCAAGAGGCATGAGTGGTCGGTCTGATGTGGATCAGAGGAGCTCTAGGGAATTAGACTTCAGGTCCAACCATGAGTACAAAAACAATGGGAAAGGAAAGCACAATGGCATCTCTGAAAAAAGTCCTCAAGAAATAGATGAAGTCTTTGAAAATGGTAGTGTTCCTAATGGAAGTGACGACATGCTGAAATATATGCAGGCCACGCCAAGAAGCACACAAGAGTTCTCACCGAATGCATCACACAGACTCTCCAGAGTGATGGAAAACTCCTATGACAATGATTCTCTCGACGATGACGATAAAGGCGAGACCAATGGTCACCATGATCTGCAAGTGTCCTCTCAGCCAGACTTCTTCAGCCTTAGTCAGGAACAGTTACCGGAAGCACCATCCCATCTGGACTCGGAAGACGGGTCAGATATGTTTGCCAACAGTGGAAACAACACCCTCAAGGGGAGGGAAAGTCTCAATACAGTCATTCAAGCAGCTGCTCTTAATGTTGAGACCTTCGGCACTGGGGACAGTCCTGAAAGTAAGAAGGACTCCAGTGCGGGAGACGTGGAACATTTCAAACCAATTGCTACCTCTTACAGGCGGCCGAGCAGACCTCAAACGGCTGCCCAACTCAAGAACAAAAGCATTTCAGAACATAGCTCAGCCAACGAACAAAACTCACAGCAAAGCATTAAAAGTCGTAGGACAAACGGTAGTGTAAATTCATTCAGAACTAGATCTTCCAGGGCATCAACGCCAGTGTCAGTATTATCGCAGACTAGCAGGAGAAGCAGTCGTGCCAGTCTGCGAAGCCATGATGATCGAAGCGATTACAGCATCCAGGAAAGTTTAGGACAAATGACTCCCAGATCAAGCACACCAGGTCACAATTCAACACTTGTCCGACAGGAAGAAGATTTTAGTCCGTCACCTGTAAAGCATCATGGGAATGGTAGCGTAGACTCCGTCCCCAGGCTGAGCTTGGGTGACATGTCTGGACGAAGCGAACAAAGCAGTGTTGCTTCGGGCATCCACCATCTGGACAAGAGCGCAAGGTCGCGGCTGGTCAGCGATGAATTCGTTGACCAGCTTCAGAAGGAATATGATGAACTGCTACAGAAGTAAGCTCAAGCAGAGAACACTATTGACACCTTGCGTCTGGGTGCAAGGGTCAACTTGCATTATGAGGGGTCACCAGGAGGCTCTTCTGGGAAAGTAGCAATGTCACAGGCCAAACATGGTCAGAATATTGTTTTGGCTCAAGGACAGAAAGGGGCTGTATCTTCAAGTCACAATGGGTGAGTGTCTTTGATTAGTGTTCTCTGTTTTGAGGGAAATGTAAGGGGGTGTTGTTCAAAAGTTGCAATTGATAGCAAGTTGCAGTTGATAGGAAAGTGCCAATCAAAATCATTGTTTCATGTGCGTCTTGTTGAATGCGCATACCGTGCGCGAAAGAAAATGCGCATCATAATTAACAAAGGTGCAGTTGATTTGCAGTTGATTTTGAACAACACCCCCAAAGATTTAGAGTTCTTTGCAGTTTGATTGGGAAATAGGTTTTGTGTGATGTTTAGTTTGAGTACTAACCCTATATAAATTGAAATTAAAGGACTTTTCTCACTCTTTATACCAAATTATTAATAATGTTAATTCAGTGCAGAGTTAATGTATTCATAAGAAGAATGCAGGTGGCTAAAGTGCAAATTGTAATTTATATTTTTTATCAACTCAGTGTGATTATTTATCTTTTGTTTTTATGTGGGTATGTGTATTTGGCACACATACTAATGTATTTTGTATGCAATTTCTATCAAAAAGAAATCAACTGTGACAGTTTGTTTTTAACATAAATATTTTTCAGACTATTTGTAGCAAAAACAGAGAAAATCTTACATTAGATGTTATGAAAACTCAAAGTTTAATTGCTTTATTTACAGATAGAAGAACTGAATCAATCTGAATTTTCAGTAATTGAATTAAAAAACTTCTTCCGTTATAATTTTAGATATTTTCATATTTGACATTTACAGGAAAAAAATTATTTCGAGAAATACTAGTAATTGATTTTGCCATGACATATTTCCAGAATACAAATAATCAATCAACAATTCATTATCTCCATTCATCTCCTCTGGCAGCATGCCACACACCCCTTCAGCAGGAAATACAACAATCCACATTCACTCAGCATCCAATGTAAGCATGGGTGCTTCCACCTCAAGTAAGGGGGAGACTCCAATGCCACCTCCAGATCCATCAGAGGGGAAATTACTAGCTCTGCAATTTCAGACTGAGGGACACAGGGAAAAGGTGAGCTAGCTTTAGCTGAATATGAAAGTGGTTTTATGATACAAAGAAGCATGATTCAATAATTGTTCAGGTTGTCTTGGAAAAAGGAATTGTTTGGAAAGATATCTCCCTTCATATGGCGTCAATTTCCTTCAGCAAGAAATTCATCCACATTGTGCTGCACTCAACCCAAGTGAGGTGAATGGGTACCTGGCAGGAATTCTTATTTCTTGAAATGCCAAGTGCGCCGTGGATGGCTGCCGGGCTAAAGCCAGGGTAATAATAATGAAAAGTACCTTGAGCACTCAGCAGAGTGGATACATGCGCTATATAAATTGCATCTATTATTATTATTTTTATATTAGTTTGACACTACAATGCATACTAAACTCGAAAAGGCTTATTTACAAATAACCTTTTGGAAATGTGTCTTTAGTGGATAACTAAATAAATAGAAGCATAAAAAATGACCATTATGGGCAGTCTGTAAAATGCAAATTTTAATCTACATGTAGAGGGAAGCAATGTAAATGGACACATTTGAACGGTGATAACGGACAGATGGCCACTGAGGGGTGATGCTATGAATTTGCAATTGATTGCGAGCTGCGATTGATCAGCATGCCCCAATCAAAATCATTGTTATATGTAAGTCTTGTAGGAAGCGCGGACCATTAGTGAATGAAAAGGCACATTTCAATGTGCAGCTGACTTGCAGTTGATTTGCAATCAATTACAACTTTCTAGCAACACTCTCTTAAAAAGGTTTGACTGAGCTTGTACATTAAAATTCAAGCAATCCATAGTTTGACCTGCTGCTGATTGGCACAGGATTGCCTCTTTGTTTTTCTTTGGGTATTAAATGATTGATAGTTCAATAGATTTAGATATTCTAAGTTTGAATATTAGAATATTATGCACATTACAATAACCCTATAATATACAATAACCCCCATATATTAACCCCATTTTTTCCCATAAATCTTGCTGCAAAATGTTCATTTCCATTTTGTTTCTATTCCGTCAGATGGATTCTTTCGAAATCCTCCTACGCGAGGACCACCTGAACCCTGCAGACCAACAGAGGGGGCTAGAAGGGCTGAAGTCAGGCCAGGCCAAACTAGAAGCAGACTACATGCAAGCCAAGGAGGAACACACTATGAAGGTCAGGATGGGGTCAGCGAGAGGTGGAGAAACCACCTTTGACCCTGAGAGGTCGGTGGAGGGGCAGCTCTTCCAGCTGGGGATGCGTTTAGAGGATCTACAGGAGATTGTGCAGGTAAGTTAGAAAGACCAATCACAATTGATTCAGATTCATAATAAATTTTTGAATAAACTTTTTGCACTGATTTTGTGAGGAGGAAAGGAGAAGAACAAAGCATTCTGAGTGTTTGGAATTTATACAGGGGTATTGAAATCAATTTCAGGGCATTTCTTATATGTTGGTTGGGAGAAATTGTCAATTCTATTTAAATGATGGGTAATAAAACTGTTATCATAGAAAAAAATTGCTGATTTTGTGTTTACAAGTAAAGTTTATTGAATCAATAAATAATCACTTATAAAGAACCTGTAGGGCTAGCTTTTTTAGTATGTTTTCTACATCATTTAATTTTCATTGACATTAATTGCATTTTAGGTGAACAACTTGTAGCTTACAGTAATTTACAACCATGAATATTACTTTATCTTTTCCCATCAGGATAATCTTCGAACCAACCCACCAGAGGTACCAGCCACACCTCAAAGGAAGGCATCAGACGGGACCATAGCAATGGAGACAGGGAATCTGAGTGGAGGGAACCTCTCTGGCAGACAAAGTAGCACTCAGTCACCTAAAGAAGACTACGCCCTACTACTAAGCAGGTCAGTAATAGTAATGGTGTACAAGAGACCGCTAATATAGCACATCTTTTTATTGGCATCACCAGTACTGGGAAGTGTTTCACCAAGATAAGAATGACTTTACGCACAACTTTACGTTCGACTGGTATCCCTTCTTGCGTGCAATCATTCATGATATTATGCCCATTCAGCGCAAGAAGGGATACCAGTCGAACGTAAAGTCGTGCGTAAAGTCTTTCTTATCTTGGTGAAACACCTCCCTTGTATGTACAACTTGAAAAACGGACAGCTATCGTCATTTGTATACAAATAAAAACAGCCTGACAATTCTGAAGGGAGAAATAGAAAGAAAGAGAGGAGGTGAGAGATTGAGGTAGATAGAGATGAGAAAAAGTATGAAATATAAATATCAACAATATCAACAACTGTCAATATATATGAATATATATTGTGAAATGAAATTGTTACAAAACTTTCACAATTACCCATAAATATGTACCATGGTACGAAGTAGATATGAAATGACACAATAACAATTTCATCCAATATTTTAGTGCACTATGATAGTGACTGCTGAAGGAGACACATTTTTACTAGGTTTTTTAATTTCCCAAGTCAATCAACTTGTAGAATAACTTGAAGACAATTTGCTCAAACTGGTAGAGAAACTAAACACCTTTAGATAGTATGTCAGTGTACAATGTACTGTTTTTCATTAATTACCATACTCAAGTAAATTATCAATAATACACCTCCAAATGAACTGTGACTCTGAATTTGAATGATCACCTTATGTACTTGTTTCTTGTGTGTTGAATTCAAATAGGTACGATGCTCTGAAACAGTTGCCGCCCCACCCTGAGAGAGACAGGGAAATACAGCAACTTGTCAAGGTGAGAATACAGAATTGGAAATCACCAGAGTCTTGATTTGTATTACAGTTTGTTTGACAATGTTAGAATCTTTTCAAAATGTGTTATTTTGAAAGAAAAAGATATTTGTTTGATTGAAAAAAATTGTTCGACTATGTAAAGATTTATTAACCCATCAAATAGTATGGCTTATATTTATTCAAATTATTATGTGAACATTCTTCTTTTTTCTGTTCAACTGATTCAATTATGTCCATCTTTTTAGTTGCATGTTTATTGTTCAATGTAACCACAAGTCACAAAAGGGCTGCAAAAGGGTCTTTGTGCGGAAATTATTAACTGATTACAAATATAACACCAAAAGCTATGTCTATTGTCTTTATTCTTTTCTTTTTATTACTTTGAACATTCAGTAGAAATTTTTATTCTTATCCTTCAATTATAAAACTAAATCTTAAAAAGAACTTGAGGAGTTCAAGCCAAATGTTTATCTTAATGAATACTGAATCATTGATATTTCCAGAGCCTGCAGGACATGCCAGACTTTGCTCTGGATCCACCAAACAATGTAGACGATGCAGGTTTCCATGGTAACGATGCAGATATGATGGAAGATGAGATTGATTTCAATGAAGATAGGAACGATCATGATGGCGATCTGGAAGGGTCATCGAGTCACTCCTCGCCTTTCAGAGAGACTACCTCTCCAGATGTCTTCAGACCAAAAGGTGAGGATTGTATATTTCATATAAACTATGGAGAATTATGGAACAATAATGAGTGACTGAAATTCTTGACTTGTCATGAACTCCTGAAAGTCTTGCCATGATGCAATAACCAAAATTCTAGACTTGCAAGCTCCTGATTTACGTTCTGATATAATCCCCTAACATTTTTGGTTTGTTATGAGGTACTAAAATCAGCTGCATGTTTTCGTATTCTAACACTCATATTTCCAAGAAAGACAATATGTTCTACCATTAAGCCTTCTACTCAATGTTCATTCACAAGATAATTATTTTGTTTTCTTACCATTTCCTTTAATGTCCTGATTAGGAAAAATAATTCAGTGACAAAGAAAAGAAGTTTTGTTGTACTTCATTGTCTGCCTTGTCATTTTTCACGGCCTTGCTGAAAAGCAGCATCTAGCTGATAGCAGGCTTTGTACCTTGATTAACTAAATAAAATGCAATACAATATTCCTCAAACTATTCCTTAAATTTTTCTTTTCACAGGCACAAGACAAGATGAACTTCCAAAATGGCAGCCACCTCAAGGAGGAAGCATTTCATCTCTAGGTTCCCACGATCATGACCCACCGTCTTCTGTGCATAGCAGAAGGAAAAACAGCTCTGTAAAAGTGAGTTCTTCTGCCCTTTCACTATTACAAGCAAATTAATTTTGGTTGCATACGAAAAAATTCAAATCATGTCCTATGTTCCAACTTACACACCGGTTTTACCAATTATTAGATGCTCACTGCATGCAAGGTATTTCTTCATTCAGGTAACCCATTTTTTTCACCTGGATTGAGTGCATTACAATGTTAACGAATTTTCTATGGAGGAATTAATGCCATGGCTGGAATTTGAAAGTAAACCTTCTCATTGAAACACTTCAGTCAAACTATTGAACATGACCGTTCCATTAGTTGTCATCTGTGTTATGATCAATTTGTTGTATACAGCGGAATTAAAGCAGTAGCAATTAGTTGTCTTTATTAGTTGTCTTTTGATTATTTTATCATCTCCACTTCTTATTGTGTATATGATAAGTGTACTTTCCATTTGACTGTCATTACAGGGAAACACCAAGCAGACGCCGCCCCGCCCAAGCTCCGGACACCGATCCTCGTCTCACCCAAGGGGCGATGCAGGGACTGAAACTAGAAAGCAGAGGGGTAACAAGAGCACCCTTAGACCCCATCAACTGGAGCCAGAGGGGGACAGTGGATTCCTGGGATCAGAGAGCAGTAGGCAGTCATTACAGACTAGAGGGTCAGATAGGGGGACGAGGAACAGAGCACAGAGGTATGTCACAGAATAGCACCTACATGTATGGGGAAGGGGTGATACCAGCAAACTGAGGGGTAACGAAGGTACCCATTGGCCCCACTAGAAAGATCCAGATTCCTGGGATATGAAACAGCAGACGAGAGGGGAATAGGAACAGAGCAAAGAGATGTGCAGAACATCCTGATAGTTGGAGGTTCTGAAGCATGTAAATACCTCAACCTGCAAACGTACAATTCTGATTTCTTCAATATTTTGATAATTTCCTCATTTTATTGTATATGCTTATAGATTTCTACTCATTACCTGTTACCAAATTTCATACTCCAACATCGGAGGGTTTTTTTTCTAAGCGCTATGATATTCTTTGTTTGTTACGCTACAGAAATAATCTTTACTATTATTATTTACCTTTTTCTTTTATGAATGTTTGTTCTTTATGAGGTTCAATCTGACCCTGGCCTGTCAACCTGATCTTGTTTGTAATTCAATTGTTACTTGAATAGGAAACTTTTGGAGGGACTCCTTTTCCACCCAGGACCATTCTTGGTATAAGGTATTGTTTTTTAATCTGCGTCTTCATGTATTTTTCTGATATTACAGGTTGCCACCCCATTCAGAAAATCCCAAAGCAACCCCTGCGAGGGATTCAAAGATACCGCTTTACCAGTCACAACAGAGGGGCCTGAGAACACCTCTCAAGAGCAATAATGAACCAGTCCCTCTGCAACAGCAGGCTGTACCAGAGGAGGAAGATTCCATTTATTCTGGAGGTGGTAGAAGAACCAGAGAGAGGAAGCTAGAGGATAGACTGTATGAACCTCGAGATTCTGTTCATGCTGGTGGTAGCAAGAGAGCAAAGGAGAGAAGACCTGAAACCTTGAAATCACACGAGGCGCTAAGAAGAGGTAAATTTTCGAATAAATACAATCCAAAAGTCATTTCTTTATCTTTGCTTATTTTCGAGGGGTTTGTTGCATGACACATAGGGGTAGCTATTTGAGTTTCAAGGAAATAGATTTTCATATGGAGTAGTCTGTAAATTAGTCTAATTTTTTTGTCACATAACATAGGTTTTGAAATATGCATTACTTGCTAAGCTGATGAGGCTACCATGAAGAAATAAAGCTGAGAATATATTTTTTCAATGTGAAAAGGAAAAATAGATATTGGGTGACTTGTAACAGTTTTGTAACCTCAATTCTCTCACATTGTATTCCTTTTCAGATCCACGATCTACCATCAACCAATCTGTTGCAGCACCACCCTCCTTGCAGCGAGAGGAGAGAGCCTATGCTCCTACTACTCCTATGACAAGAACATTGCCACAGAGCAGGAAACCGTCGCATGATCGAAGCATTCCTCTAGGTAGCCAGTACCTCAGTAGGAGTACCAGTTATCAGAACAGCAAGACACCAGTCCCGCAAAAGGTGCAGAACCCAAGGACTCAAGCACCTGGTAGAACCACTAGAGAATCACCTCCAAGGCATCACCAACCGGAGTTTGATGGAAGATCTGATGTAACACGGAGCAGCGTTAGGAGTGATGCGCTGCGAGCACTCCAGGATGAGGTCAACCAGCTCAGGGACAAGATGGCAGAGGCGCGCCGCCATCCTCCATCGATCCCGGAGGAGACTGGGCATCCAAGGATGCGTAGCTATGGTGATGATGATGGAGTCTCTACACGGAGCTCCAAGAGTGAGATGCTGCAGGCATTGCAAGAGGAGATTGCAGATCTGAAGGACCAGTTAAGTGATAGAGACAGTGCACGTCCCAGGGAAACGCATGCCCCAGTGTCATCAACACCCCTGAGGGATACGATCCGTGATGTCCTCAGAGACAGATACATTCCACAAAACAATGGTTCCTTCATTGGTGCATCTCCGATTCGGCCAAGCCCCTCGAAATATAACTCCAGAGTCAGACCCGAGACTTGGGCAAATGTTAGGTCACCTCCACGACCTACCGCAGACAATCAAAGCTTTGCAAGGTCGAGAGGTGCAAGCTACGCCCCTCCAAGTCCTCCACCGGTGTCTAGGACACCAGGGGGCTTCCAGACGCCAACTATGGGATACCGGACCCGTGCTGTATCATGCCCTATGTGTGGTGGCTCTGGGAAGCATACCCACGGCGAGTACAGCTACCCACCACCACCCCCACCGAACCCTGCTCCACCACCCCAAGAGGCTTACAACCCAATGTATAATTCACCAGCACCACCGAGGGTGCACCCTCAGACACCATCGTACCTCCAGTCACAACCTTCTCCGGCGGTTGCACCACAGAGTGTGCAAGCCACTCCTCAGAACAATCCCACCATATCTCTCATCCCAGGACAGTCCTATATTATTCAGCAACCTTATGTAGCTGTCACACCACAACCTGTTACAGTGGTACCACAGACTGTAACAATGGTACCACAGGCCACCCAGCAAGTACAGGCAGCTGCACCTCAGGTTATAGGAAGTGTACCACCTGCAACACCTGCTACACCAGTCGTCAACCAGACAGGTGCATACCAGCCAGCTGGAACTCCTAGCAACATGTAAGTGAACTAGAATGCATGAAATACACAAGTGAATCTTTGAATATGGGGAATCTTTCATTCTGACAATGATTGGGACAGGATTTGACACAGTAAAAACAAAATTTTCGCTAAAAGCTACAAGACCCTCCTCCCCCCCCCCCCCAAGAAAAAGAAAAAATTACTCCTGCCTATGAATATTTTAGAGAAAGGGATGGCCACTGGACAGAGTCATTTAAAGTAAAAAAAATTATAATTGTAAAGATGTTATTTCCATTACAAGTATCTTCTTTAACCTTTTCAGTGTGTCTTGTAATTTGAGATCAGTGTAATTGTATAAAACCTCTCCTATTGTGGGATGTGTTTGAGCATTTTGTTCTTTCAAACTGGAATCTGTTGCCTGATAAATTTTTCTTGTGTCCAATGGAAGATAGGTATGCTTGTGTTAAAGAATATTCATCTGCAGTATGTTCTTAGCATTTCATGATAAATGTAGTTCCAGCTTGAACACTCTAAGAACTTTCTTGATTGATATAGTTTATTAGCCTACCTAATTCACAATAGTTTAGCAGGCAACCAACAAAATGTCATTACCAGAACACCAAGCTTTCTTGTCATAGTGCATAAATTGTATAGAATTATTGAATTGTATTTCAAGTAGAATGTGGTGGAACTATTTCTTAACACAAACGTCATCGAAAAGTTTTAATGTATCGATCAAAACCGATATGATAATTTAAACAATTAAAGTTAATTATTTTTCTGCTCGTTCCCTGAACTCTATAAATTTTATCTACACCCTTTATCCTTTTTTTGACCATCTGAGAGCACAATTCACGTTTCTTCTTATGTTTTATTACAGACGTCCTGATGCACGGCCAGTGTACCTTGTTACTGGCAAGAGTAAAGGGCGCTATTACATCAGGGATGAAGGGGATGAGGGGTCCGGCACGGGAGATGGGGATGAGGAGTTTTACTACCGGAGGTCAGCAAGATCATCTCGGTCGAGGAGCTCAAGTAGGAATACCCCAAGGACAGTCAAACATCAAAAGGTGAGGAGAAGGAAAGTGTGTATGATGTGAAAAAATTGTTATGGATGATCGAGTGAGAATTGGGAGGGAAATGCTCTAGACTTCGAGGTGTTTAAGAAAGAGTAAGAAAGACAATGTAATGCAAGAGGGTGATGATGATTGAAAGTTGATGCAGCCTCCATAAACAAAAAAGAAGGTTATGGTTTTAAAAGAGGTGAAGAATAATTGATGAAAGTTGATCAGTTGTCTCATGATGTGCAAATGTTGAACGTTAGTAGAGTGACGTTTCGCTTGCTAGCAGTACACAGCAGCTGAAATGCCATTCTACTTACATTCTACGTTTCCACATCGTGAGACAACTGATCAACCCTCTTCAATTAAATATGAAGGGTCGGCCTTTGTACTGATACAGTGCCTGTGCATTNCATCTTAGGTCAACTTTCCAAAATCTTAACCTGAAAACTTAACCTTGGCTCTTATTTCCAAATCCCTTGCCCAATTCTCATCAAACTTGAATCATCTTTATAGAAATATGTCAAAAGCATATTGCTATAATTTACAAATCGCGCAATGCAGGCGAGACTGCCAGGTGGCGTTTCACTTGTTATCAAATGCTACAAGCCCAAAAAATATTACATCTACCTAAGTGTAGCAACGTTTTTTTTAGAAAATGATGTATACTAAACAGATACATTGAGAGTAAGAAAATTCAATATGTACAGACCTGGCAACCAAAAAATAAATGACCCCCATTAACCAGAACAAATACCTTTGGTCCACAATCTTACACCTGCCAAACTGTATGACACATTTATCTTACTTTCTATGAAAAATAGTTAGGGTTAGGGTTAGGGTTTGGTATCTAAATTTAGTATATTGTTTTGGTTTATTGTAACTTGTGTAAAATAATTGTTAAGCGCTTAGAGATTTTTTATAATATTAAGCGCTATGTTAAGCATATTTTATAATTATTAATATTATTATAAAGGTCTTCAGGTCAACAGATGGTTGCACTTTAGAATTTTTATACTTAGCACCTTACTCTCTATCAAAGTGAATTAGTATTCTGCCAGTTCTCTTCACATTTTATCTATACCTTCATGGTCTTTTATCCTTTTCAAGCACCTGAATGCAAAATTCACATTTCCTCTCACGTTTTATCCCAGACATCCTGATGCACGGCCAGTGTACCTAGTTACTGGCAAGAGTAAAGGGCGCTATTACATCAGGGATGAAGAGGAGGAGGGGTCCGGTACGGGAGATGGGGATGAGGAGTTTTACTACCGGAGGTCAGCAAGATCATCTCGGTCGAGGAGCTCAAGTAGGAATACCCCAAGAACAGTCAAGCATCAAAAGGTTAGAAGGGTTTTAAAGCTTCTGCCCTATTGGTCTAATGTTGGTAGGGGGATTTGATGGGAGAATTTGGAGGGGGTTGAAAAAGGAGGGAAGGAGGGGTGGAGCAATCAAGGGAAACGGTGCAAGAGATTGGGATGAGGATTTTTCTACCGGAGATCAGCAAGATCGTCTACGTTGAGGTGCTGTAGTAGACATACCCCAAGGATAGTCAAACATCAGAAGGTTAGAAGGGTTAATGTTTCTGCTTTATTGGTCCAATGTTGGTAGGTGAAATTGATGGGAGAATTGGAACTGGGTTGAAAATGGAGAGAAGGAGGGGTGGAGCAATCAGGGAAACAGTGCGAGAGATAGGGATGAGGAGTTTTATTAATCATAGATCAGCAAGATCGTCTAGGTCAAGGAGCTCTAGCAGACACACCCCAAGGATAGTCAAACATCCTAAGGTGAGAAGGGTTAGAGTTTCATCTTTTCGTGTGATATAGGTATGGAAAATGATTGAGAGCAATAGGCAGGGGTGAAAGAGGTTGGAAAGAGGGGAGGAGTACTTTAGCAGAAAAAGAATTATAAATGATTGAGGGAGCATTGGGAGGTGAATGCTATATGAAAGAGAAGGGCAAGATCTGCTATATATGAGGTTGGGAGCTTAATGTAATTTCCTGATACAGTGCCAGCATATATATTCTTTTTTCTGGTAAGAATCTAAATTTGTCCTTGACCGGGGTTATTTTATCAAGCTTATATATTTTGGGATGAGAAGTGATGGGATAGAAAAGGGAAGAGAGGAGATATACACTGAGCATTTTTTAACCAAGTTAAGAAATACTTGAAGAATGACTGATATCAGTTTTTGTTCTAAATTCTTTTTAACCCATCCATTATTGAGCATGAAAACTGATACTAGTCATTCTAATTTTTTTCATGAATTTGGGAATCACTGCCCTGATGGACTAATCAGATATATATTCATACCCTCTAGACGATTGAACTGGTTAGAATGAGAAAAACAGCCAACATTATCATCCAAGGATTGTATTCTGAGATTATATTTTTCCATTATTTCTTCCAGATTCACTATCTCTTCACAAGAATTTCTTTATTTTCCGTTCATAGATTCTTACGATTCCCCAAATCTTCTTTTGATCCAGGTAAATGAAGTACCTGCTGAGCTTCAACTTTCTCTTGATGATGCAATACACATGGCGCAGCGTCTCAAAAGAACTACCCATCAAATGGTGTCCTCTGTTAGAAGGGATGTACGCTTGGCTGAATCTTTCAATGGTTGATAATGGTATACACATAGCCTAGAGTCTCCAAAGAATGGCGCATCGTGTTTTCATCCTTTAGAAGGGATATACGCTCGGCTGAATCCTTTGAATCATTTGACTGTCTTGGACTATGTCATAAACATGGCCCAGCGCTTCAAAAAACAACCCACCAAGTTGTTTCATCTGTGAGAATAGATGTATGTGTTGCTGAATCCTTGAATAGTTGATGATGCCCTCTACATGGTGCAGTGTCTGAAAAGAACTACCCATCAAATGGTGTCCTCTGTTAGAAGGGATGTGCGCTTAGCTGAATCATTTAATGGTTGATGGTTCCCCACAACACAGCCCAGACTCTCCAAAGAATGGCACATCGTGTTTTCGTCCTTTGGAAGAGACATGTGCTTAGCGAAATCTTTGGATGGTTGATTCAAGTTTAGGTTTGAATTTTTTGGACATTGCCCTCTACATGGCGCAGCATTTTGAAAGAACCACCCACCAATTGGTATCGTCCCTTAGACGGGATGTGCGTTTAGCTGAATCATTTAATGGTTGACACAAGATTTTATATACTTGGATGATGAGTTTTTCAAAAGAACGTCTAATTTAATGGTTTCATATGTCCAAAGAGATACAGTCAAACATGTCTCTCGTGAACACCCAAGTGAAACAGAAAAAGTGGCCCATGTAGACAGGTGACCTCCATAGACAGGTTCTATAACACATTTTCATCTGGAGGGAACCAATTTTAGTGGCCACTATAGACAAGTGGTGACTATCGACAGGTTGCTGCTTACACAGGTTTGATTGTATATACACTTGGCTGAATAATGATGATGGTGATAACAAATATTGCATTCATTATTGTTTAATTTCTCCTTTCAATTGACAATTGAACACAACCACCGTTAAGTATTCAGGAATTAANAGCCACGTACACTGTAGGTTTCTCTGAATGAATCCTCGAGTGCTATTAGCTTTTTTACAAGTGTAGTCAATGTGAGTCTTCCAGCTAAGCTTGGAGTTGATGTGCACTCCGAGATACTTGGCGTTGTCAACTAGAGGTAGTTCAAATCCATGCAAGGAGTATACATATCGAACAATGTTCTTCATTGATATACATTGTATTATGGGATGAGAAGTGATGGGAAAGACAAGGGAAGAGAGAGGAGATGAGAGGAGATATACCCCGGGCAGTGTTTCACCAAGTTAAATGACACATTAAGGATGGCTTTAAGAATGACTGGTATTTATAATACCATCAATTATTGAGCATGAGAACTGATACCAGTCATTCTTGAATTGGTGAAACACTGACCTTGTTGAATAATCAGATATATATGTATTCCTACCCCAAAGACAATTAGACTGAATGTGATTATGAGAAAAGAATAGAAATTATCATCCTGGAATTGTATTATGATTGAATTGTTTCATCATTTCTTTCAGAGTCTCTATCATGTCACCAAATTTTGGGTATTTTCCATTAAAGGAGTCTCTCATTTCCCAATTTTTTTCTCTTGATCCAGGTAAATGAGGTACCTGCTGAGCTTCAACTTTCACTTGATGATGCAATACACATGGCACAGCGTCTGAAAAGAACCACCCATCAAATGGTGTCCTCTGTTAGAAGGGATGTACGTTTAGCTGAATCATTTAATGGTTGATGATGTCCCAAACATAGTCTGGAGTCTCCAAAGAATGGCACATCATGTTTTCATCCTTTGGAAGAGACATACGCTTAGCGAAATCTTTGGAAGGTTGATTCAAGTTTTGGTTTGACTTGTTTGGATAATGCCCTACTCATAGCCCATCGTATCAAAGAACAACCCACCAAATGGCTTCATCCCTTAGAGAGGATGGACGTTTAGCTGAATCATTTAATGGTTGACACAAGATTTTATATTCTTGGATGATTTTTTTTTTTTCAAAAGAACGTCTAATTTAATGGTTTCCTCTGTCCAAAAGGATACAGTCAAACATGTCTATCGTGAACACCCAAGTGAAACAGAAAAAGTGGCCCATGTTCACAGGTGATCTCTCTAAACAGGTTCAAATTATTTTAACCATTAGAAGGGATTAATGCTTAGCTGAATCGTTTAATGGTTGACACAAGATTTGATGTTCTTAGATGATGATGTTTCAAAAGGACATCCAATTTATTGGTTTCCTTTGTCCAGAGAGATACAGTCAAACATGTGTATCATGGCCATCCAAGGGAAACAGAAAACATGGCTCATGTAGGCAATTGACCTCTATGGAAATTTTCATCTGGAAGAAACCAATTATAGTGGCCACTATAGACAAGTGGTGACTATCGACAGGTTGCTGCTTACACAGGTTTGATTGTATATACACTTGGCTGAATAATGATGATGGTGATAACAAATATTGCATTCATTATTGTTTAATTTCTCCTTTCAATTGACAATTGAACACAACCACCGTTAAGTATTCAGGAATAAATTTAAATTTTGAACAACTGTAGTTACTAAGATTTCATAGCCTTGTTCTTCCATTAAAAAATCATATTTTTGAAGGTGCTAATTGTAAACCAGGCTTTAAAATGGATTCCATTAGATATTGAGAAAAGTGTTTCTCATTGTTCTTTGAAAGAGAAGTTATATAGCGTCAGATGAAGTAGTCCTTTTGACAAACTCGCGTGTTTTCCTTACCTTTTTTTCACAAAAAGGGCAAAAAGGGAGATTTTGAAACTTATTTTATGCTTAACTTTTGGTTGAAACTTTTGAACAGAGACAAGTAAAAAAAGAGTTATTAATCCTAAACAATATGTCATAGAATTTAACTTGATTTATTCTCCAAGAGACAATTATTGAATTTTAGATATACATCATACATGGAGCTTTATTTTTGTATTCAGCATTACTTTAAAAGAACTTTCCACCAATTCAGGCATATGCATCTGAATGAAGTCATGGATGTAAAATCAGAAGATTATTCATGTTTTACCACCTTATTCACTTTCAGACCATTGACGAGATTGAAATTTTTTTTCTTTTTTAATCATTCTGCTACCTGACCCACTCTTCTTCTGTATTAAGATACCAAATATTAACATTTTGCCAAATTGAAATGATATCTTTAAAAAACATCTATTCCACACTCATTTAAACCTCCTTCATATTCAGTATTGTATTCAAATGAACCAATTTTATAATTTTTAACAATTCAACTTGACCACATTTGTGGAATGGCAGGAAATTGGCAGTAACGCTGACCATGCATTTCCTTTGGCCTTTCATGAGAGGTTGTTTATCTGCAAATGAATATCCATTTTAATTTTGAATTTATAATAATGCTTTTTTTTAACTTTCAGACATGCTTTGTTTTTTTTTTTTTTACTTTGTGACATACTTGTTCATGAAATATATATAATTTTTATTGTGACAAGATCAATCTATGAAAGTATACAGCAAGAACAACAAAAATGAGTGCCAACATCACAAATCTTGGACACATATGTAATGATATAGCATTCCTTATTGAAATCCTGATTATATGATTAATTGAAGATTAGAGTACTAGGTTTATAAGAATAGAGAAATAATGTGTAATGTACTGAATCATCATTGAAATAATCTTTTAAAAACCTCATTATCATGTTACTTTATATATTTGTACAATATAATGTTGGTTTTATTCGAGGGTGCAAAGTGAGCTGTGAATCAAAATTTGTTACATACTGTAGAACAATTTTTCAAGGATAAATTTTTTATATTCAAAATATCAGAGAACAAATATAGAGGCTTCTCTTGTATAGCTTTTTATACAAATTTTGTAGACTTTTATAGTATTTGTACAAAATATGTGAATATGCATAGAGGAAAGAATTATTGATGTGGAAATAATTCAAAGGAACAAACTATGTGATTGGTGCATGCTTGTTATTGTTAAAGCCAAGAGCTTTGGATAAAAAAAATTGTTTGCCAATTTATGAATTTGGAGCTATAGCAACATTGCAAAACTGGGATATTGAGTTTGACAGCACTCTGTGTCATGTTAAAATGTGTTGGAGCAAAAATTGAAATATGAATAATTTCATTTAATTTTGACAGTGAGCTCTAGTACAGTGGAACCTCATTATAAAGAGGTCAGATATAGCAAGATACCTGTTATAACAAGGTGATTTTATTGGTTCCAGCTCTTTATAGTTCTTTGTTTTTACCCTGATAGTGAGGAACTTGATATAACAACTTATTTTCATGGTCCTAAGGACCTCGCTATAAAGAGGTTTCACTGTACCTACAGTTGGTTTGTGTATTTAGACCTCTGTGGGACACGTTCACATATCTCATGCATTGTTTGCTCTATATCTGCTTGCTAGAAGTCAAAATGTGCCATAAAGGAAAATGATTAAAGGTTCACTGTATAAAGTGAAACCCCATTATAGGAAGGTCCTTGAGACCATGAAAATGTCCTTGTTTTTGCAGGAATATTGTCATATCCGACTTTAACGAGGTTCCACTGTAACAATATGATATAAAAACAAAATAATCGAGTCAACTTTTGCATTATCAGAATTGCAGGAGTTTGGAATGATTTTTTCCCATTAATTTTGTCTGACAGTATTTTGTAACATTATAAGGTTGGGATATTAAAGAGACCAAATCATTTTTGTTTTATGTATGACACATCTAGTGTTCAGCTGTATTGCTACCAAGCAATTGATGTGTAACATGTTAGTTATTGCATGATTTTCATTACATTCTTATTCTTTTATATATCTTATTATTTCAACTTTGAATATTTTGTTGCACAAATTTTCATTATGGACAGCATTAAATGTGTATTATTTCTTCAGTCATTAAAAAAACATCTCCAAATTTCCACCTTGACATTTTCTTTCCATGATACCTCTTGAGTTTTAACTTTCGTTGGATTTCAATAATGATATTTTCTACTCTAAAATTTTGTGACAAAAAGTGGTTAGGACATGTACTTTGTAAAAATTTAGATTCTTGAATTTTCTGAAATATGGACTTGTTTTCAAGTGATTGTTTAATCAGGCCTCTTTACAACTTGATGGCTAGCCAGATTCCCTAATTTATTCTCAATTTATGTTAGAATAGGCCATCCTTTTTATGGTATCACCCTGATCTGTACACTATATCCAGTCTGACCACAAAAAATATGTGCCATTTTTAATCAATTGAATACACATGGCCAGGCTTCTTGGATGTTCATTTAAATGTGTACGTTTTTTATCATTTTATTTTATTTTTATATAATTTTGTCATATTTTTTGTATAATAATTCACAAATGTTGTAATGTTTTGCGGTTGAATCATTTATTTGTAAAAAAAAACTATTATTCACATTTTTATTTGTGATGTACTTGAAATTGGTGTTTTATGTATCTACAATTATATGTAAACTTCATTTTTATGCTTTCAATACTTTCATGAATTTTTCTGAAAAGAAATTTTCTAAAAAGAGCGTTCTATTGAATCAAGTCTTGCATTTGCAAAGATGCCAACCATTCCTGAATATACATGAGGTGTATTTCCAGATAAAACTAAGAGGATGTTGTTCAAAATCAACTGCAAATCAACTGCAATTTTGCAAATTATAGCACACATTTTCATTCGCGCACGGTATGTGCATTTAACAAGACACGCATGAAAGAAGGATTTTGATTGGCACATTCTGATCAACTGCAACTTGTGATCAATTGCAACTTTTACTTTTAAACACCCCTAAGACTTTCATCACAAGTGAATGGCTGAGAGTATGTCCAATGTTGTAACGCTTCTCTGCATTTGTTCGGCTGTTGTGTTAGTCATATTTTAATCTTTACCTCATGCATATTACCAAACGGTTAGCATCTATGCATTTGACTGGATTCTTTGTTTTACTGAATTTTTGATCAAACAATTTCAATATGACTTTTCTCTAGTAGGAAATTATGAGGCATCATGTGCCACAAAGCATTTAGATGATAGATAATTTCAAATTAGAACAAAATACCAGAATTGTAAAACCATAATGATTACATGAAGTTCATAATGTTCCCAGGTCTTTTTGCTGCGTGTACATGTATAGATGAGGCCAAATTCTATGTATTTTGGATTCCTGCAAAAGAGATTGCTTTTATATATATGCGATATGCTGAAATTAAACATTTACAAAACTTCATGGATTTTTTTATGATACAGTGGAAACTCGGTATAAAGAGTTCTGATATCATACAATATCTGCTATGAAGAGGTAATTAATCTGGCCCCAGCTCTTTATAACTTGTTTTTTCATCTCTGGTATTAAGACATTACTGCTATAACAAACCATTTTTTATGGTCCCAATCACCTATTTATACCGAGTTTCCATTATATATGAAAGTTGAGGAATTATTCTTTCATATTCTTTTTTAGATATTCCTTAAAAAACTGACAAACATTCCATCACCTTGAGCTGATCTTTTAATGTTTTTTATTGATAAATTGTTTATAGATTTCTAGATCACATTATTAATAAATTGATTGTAGATTTCAAGATGGTATTTTAGATTGTATTCAACAAATTATATTGATGTAGTGTAAATGCATACTTTGTAAATGCCCTCCCCTTTAGAATTTTACATTATATTAATTTTCATTTTTCCTTGAAAGATTTTAGATGTATACAGATTTATTCTCCCCCCCCCCCCTCCGCCATAATGATGTAGAGAAAAAGCTAAATATGGCTTATATATTCACTGTGAGCTAATGGGGCAAATGATTTTGGACAAAGTTAATAACTTTATTCAATCATTCACAATTGCTAGATACACAGAAAAAAAATCTCCTTTAATTTTATCTGGGAGGGGATGTCAAATAGGCGTTCCGCATTGAAAAGCGAAGCTACTTTATTTTGCGTTCCTGAAACTCTTGTGATGGCTTGAATGAAGTTGTTTACTTTGTTCAAAATCTTTTGTCCCTTCTGCTAGGTGATTGGCAGAAGCTGGATATATTTTGTAACCACATGTGTATATTTCATTATGCAATTTTGTTTCTCTGTGTTGTGTTTGTAGATGCCACCCATAGAGTCAAATACTTCTATGAGACCACCACACACTACTTGATTTATAGTCTTAAGACCTTAACCCTAAAAATACTGGGGGGAGGGGGGCTTTTAGCCTCCCCCTTGATGTTTTGCGCGATAAATTCCGCAACACAAATTTTTTTCACAGCAGGTTTTTGAGACAATGCTCATTCACTCATCGCACAACTTTGAAATTCAATTTTAGCACGCCTTTGTTTACTGCGGTCGCGCTAAGCACATTTGAAACAAATTGGCAGCCCCGAAATTGCCTGAAAACGTGATTTTGTGTACAAAATCAATGCAAATTGAGTTATCGGTTATAAATCATAAAAGTAACACTTTTCTCACTTTTCTAGGCAGGAATCAATTCATTTTAGCATAGATATGATTTAAATACTTCCTGCACTAATTTTCAGCAAAAAAACAATGAAAAACAAAAGGTTAAAAAAACATAGGAATACATAAGAAATTAAACAAATAATAAAATACGTAAGAAATTAAAGAAATAATAAAATACGTATGAAAATTAAAAATTTTCAGAATTTTTTTTCACCCAAATATTTCCAATTACAAGAGAATCATCCCTGCCAAAAATTGGAACTGTAGATTGAATATTTTGGGACTTAAAAGAAAAAATAGTAAATCACCACTCATTTAAGCATAAATTAGCATAATTAATGAATTTGGGGGATTTTTCCGATAAACAAACTATACAGTCTTCGAGTTTACATTCCATTCTACCAGTGCGAAAATGTTCGCGGCGATCGCGCGACTAACGGCCGAGATTTTAAGGGGGGGGTGTTAAAAGCCCCTCCCCCTGTTTTCCTAGCCCCCAAAATAACCCATAACCCATTCTTTTTACTGTTAAGACCAATTTTGCAAATTCTGAAACGCTTCAATACGTCATCTCATGGCGTATTATATACAGCGTGCTTCAGCGTTTGCAAAATTGGTCTTAATTGATCTTAAGACTAAAAGTTGCGTAGTGTGCGGTGGCCTTAATGACATTCATTATTTGATGTTATTTTGTATGTACATGCAGTTTTCTTTTGCGATGTATTGTGTGTTCTGTCGTGCTTGCCTGATATGGGTTTCTGCAATCTATTCACTGTACAATAAAAACCGCCTTGAAAACTATTCGCTATCTTTGAAGTATCACTATTTAATAATTTTGAGTGAAATTTTAGTGATAACAACAGACAATTATGCCTCATTTTTAAAGCAAAGACTACAGAGTTTAAAATAAGAGTCTACCCAAAAATAATGATTTTTTTTTTAACAGAAATTGATGAGCAAAAAAAAAAAGTAAAATCGGACAAGTAATTAAAAAAAAAAAAAAAAGTTATGGATTTTTCAAGATTTGAAAAAAATGGGCAAATCGGTGGAAATTTCCAGAGATGTTTCCAATTTGATGACATAGGTGCACAACTAATCAGAATTTCTTCATATTCATGGTGCAAAATTCATCATTTTTACAGAAAGATGCAAAGTTTGTATGAATGTAAACATGCAAATAATGTATCTACATAGTCTCTCATGAAGATATCATGTGGTTAAAGTTTTGAGGAATTCATATTTATGGGGAAAAAAGTAACATTTTATGGCATTGATATGACTGTGATAAATGGTCAGTTGTGCACCAATTAATAGTGGTCCAATTTTTCGCAAACTTTTTTTTGTTCTGTTCATCAAATGTTTCTGCTCCATTTGAAGAAATATTATTTTGGGATAGACTCTCCTTTTAAAGCTCTCTTTCCCTTGCATTTTGAGACAGATTGAGAAAAAGCAATTGAGAAATGCCTCTTCCAGATTGAATTTCTGGAATTTCGTCGGCGGGTTAATTTCATATCGCGTTTCTCTGAATCTTGAGTAATTCAAACACTTCTCAAACACGTAAGACAATAAACGTATCACAAGCTTTCAAGTAAAACAGAGTCGACTCTTTATTTGCTTTTATTCAGCCTGGAATTAATTATTTCATCATTTACTCACACTGCAAAATAGAACAAGCATTATTATGTAAACAACTTCAGTACAGATATGATTATATCCATTTTTATTACGTAGGTTGAAGATGATATCACAAGAATACATGTATAATGATTACGCAACATTTCTCGTATTTTCTTCTTCATACTCTTCAATCAATGAGAAAATACATGCATTTGATATTACGATTCCTTTAATATACTCTACAATCATCATAACTTTGTCACTAGATTATATATAGTTCATCAACAAATCCACGAAATATCCTGGATAAATGTTTCATGAATGTTTAAACGGCGAAAGAATGAACTCACGAATTAGAAATAAGAAATATCTACAAAGCACGATATATAGTATTTGCGTAAAACTAAGTCGAACGCCGATTCAATACTCCTTTGTAATGCTATTAAAATCGGAACCGATCTTTAGATGTTGTGTCCACGTTCACTACATGGCGTATTACCGACTCTAACTTGCAGAAATAGTTTGTATCGTGTTACAATTGAATCAATTAAAGACTAAAGTTGTTGATCAAGAGACTATGTACACGTTGACAACCGTGAAAGAATAAAACATTTAAAACAAGAAAAGTACCCATAAATAAATGAATCAAAGACTAAAGTTATTCATCAAGAGCCCATGTACACGTTGACAACCATGAAAGAATAAAGCATTTAAAACAAGAAAAGTACCCATAAATAAATGAATTAAAGACTAAAGTTATTCATCAAGAGCCCATGTACACGTTGACAACCATGAAAGAATGAAGCATTAAAGCCAAGATAAGTACCCATAAACGAATCAATCAAAGACTGAAGTTGTTCATCAAGAGCTGCACTCCCATGGAGACGTTGACGAACATGCCGACCGTGAAGCACAACGCACGACTTGGCTGCGGTATTGCGCCGATGTACACGATGGTATGGAGAATACGAGAAACGACGAATACACGATAATGCCAGACAATGGTGCAGGGGGAGGCCCCGGAGGCGAGAGCGTAGAGGAGACCAAGAGAGAAGAACGGGATGATGTTCTCGAGGTCGTTAAGATGGCATCTGAAAAAGGACATTTTACTATTTTAATATGTGTATGTTGGATGGGATTTACATCGATATTGATGATGGTGGTGATGGTGATGATGATGATGATGATGATGATGGTGGTGGTGATGGTGGTGATGATGATAGTGATGGTGATGATAATGATGATGATGATGATGATGATGGTGGTGATGATGGTGGTGAGGAGGATGTTGATGATGACAATGATGGGGATGGTGAACATGGTGATGATGAGGAGGAGGAGGAGGAGGAGGCAGAGGAGGAGTAGGATGGTGGCGATGATGATATGATGATGGAGGTGATGATGATGATGATGACGATGTTGATGATGGTGGCGATGATGATGATGATGATGATGATGATGATGATGATGATGATGATGATGGTGATGATGACGGTGATAGTAATGTTAATAATGTTGAAAATAGTACTCATGATAGTAGTCATGATTATGATTACAATGATTCTTGCATTATCCCAACATGGATAAACATAGATTGACGGTGCGTTTCCGAGATAATGTGAAGGAAAAAAATCGTCACAGGCATACTCTTATTAGGAAGCGCGCTGTCAATCAGTGTTTATCCGTGCTCGGGTATGATAATAATCGATTTTATTGTTATATATCAAATACAAAATAATTTAAATTATTAGGATGGAGATACAACTCTAACAAATAATCTTACAGTATCAATATTCGACCAATGCATGTTATGACTCTCCTTTCCTTCTTTTTTTTATTGTTCTTTTTTCTGGTTATTACAAATCATGATTCAAAATGATGTTAAAATCAGCATCATAACTGGCTGAAACTTAACGGATCCTGAATTTAATTCTCTCTTTTTTTTATTATTTGTTGTTGTTTTATTATCTTTTTCAAGTGTCTTTTCTCTTTTCATGATATTACCTTCTGACCCTCTCAACATCAGGATCGTTCATGATGACCTTCTTGTTTGGACTAAATCCTGCCGTGTCTTCTGGGTTTGTATAGACCTGGAAATTAAGAGAACAACGATTCTTCACATGATTTTAATTCAGCAGATGATGATGATGATGATGATGATGATGATGATGATGATGATGATGATGATGATGATGATGATGATGATGATAATGATGGTGGTGAAGATGATTATGGTGATGATGATAAGGTGGAGGAGGAGGATAGTTGTGACGATGATGATGAGGATGATGATGATGATGATAAGGAGGGGGAGGATGGTTGTGATAAGAAATGTTGGAAAGGATGTTGAGGACGATTTTGATATTGTGGTGGTGGTGGTGGTGGTAGTATGATGATGAGGGTGATGATGATGATATGATGATGATGACGTGGTAATAATGAGGGTGATGAATATGCTGACGACAAGGGGTAAATAGAAGTAGCATGTTCACTCCCGAACACAAAGATGACAAGTCAATCAAAAATTGTGCCAATAATGAAATGTCATTAACTTTATTAACATTCAAAGTTATCAAAACATTATTTCAATATCTTGATAACTTATGACATAACTTTACTCGTGATTATTAATATATCATTATCACTTCGAAGCATTTATGTTTTATATGCAATTTGTTTAATTAGGCCTGTACTACTTTACTTTAAATTCAGCATCCGCAGTTGGAAAGATTCCAAATGAAACAATCCAATAAAAATTATGTCCCATTACAAATTTCAAAGTATGTGAATGATAGCTATATTGTGATATTTCTCCTTTGGAGTTTGTAAAAGAGTTTTTTGTTAAAACGAGTGCATGGTAGACCATGTCACAAGACTTCCATAAGTATGTCAAGTCTTTCCCGATAAAACATTTTATAACATACTCACACTCTTTGTGATTCTGAAGTATGCCGTCACACCAGACATCATGACCATCTTCAAGATGACGATGGAAGCGTACGTGATGAATTGGGCAAGTTCTTCACTTTGGAGCACGGCAGCCATTTTGAAGTTATTTTCTCAGCACCTCGAGAGGATCGAGTCGGACACAAATGAAGTGCAGATTATATTACTCAGATTTCGTAGATACTACTCAAATCGAGTATATACAATTCAAATGGACTATATACACAAATCAGATGGAGGAGATACGATTTTCAAAAGGCGATCGATAAACTAGCTGTTCAACACCAACTCTATAATGATTTCATACAGACTCTAGATGATTGTAATCAGATAATACCACACCAGGGTACATCATTGTCAGGCCAAACCGCTCTAACCTGTTCACCTTTGACACTGAGAATATCTCAATTTCCGAACAAATAGAAGAACTCGGCTTCTATTCATTCAAATAACCTTGAAATGGGATATAATATCATTATGAATAGTGAGTCCACAAAGTACACGGGCGTGTGCATGACTCTACAAAAGGATAATTGAAGTACCATGATGCCCGAGAGTTGACGCGAACTCTATACACAGGGCATTCAAACTGTTCCAATGATATCTCCTTGTTGCCAAATCGTTTTTACTTAAATTTATGTTATTGAAATATTCTTCAATTATTTCGGAAAAGATATCTAAGTATTTGTTTTAACATGTACAACCCCTTCCTAATTTAGTTTTCTCTTCTCAGCCGTGTACCCCTGAATTTTTCAAACTTCAAACATGTATACAATAACGTACATAGGGATTCGATGATGATGATGTGTTGGATAATGGCGTTTTCCATCAGGCAACCAATAATTTCCGTCTTGTAAACATTCATTATTAAATAGAACATAATACAATAAATTGCGTGTTGTTCAATTTTTGCTCCAAAAATATAATGACCTCATTTAAAAAAAAAGATGAAGTAATAATTCAGGCGTAGGCCTTTTCTTGCATATTTTAATGCAAATTTTTACTCAAAATATTATTCATTACTTGTAATATGATCTTTATTTGTATTTGTAATCGTATCCGATTGTTTTTAGGTAATTAGTGGATCGATTACAGACTTTTAGGTATTTAGTAGAATACCTAAAACTACTGAAAACTACTGAAAACAACTGAAAACTTAAACGCACAATGACAAAATATTTATTCACCTGATATAAAATAATCGTGTTTCAAAGAAAGGAATGTGGATAGATTGAAGTGGTTGTTGCTAGGTTGGTCAAGCTCCGATGTTTGTCCAACCTCGTAACGCTAATGTATGCAAGTTGCATTTGACTATTGTTCTCTCATTCTCTTTTGGCAACTGAATACATACTTCGTCTTGGGGCAAACATGAATAAATTTGAATACATTACGGAAGTGGTCTACTATGTTTGCACCTATCAACTTATTTGCCCCTATGAAAATGGCCTTGGAACATGGTACACGGCATTAGAAATATGGCCCCTCCCTATTGATGACGTACGAGTAAATGCTTTCCCTGAAGGTGTTTTGTGATAATTTTCACTTATAAATAATAGATCATTCCCATGCCCAAGGGGCAGCATACATATGGGGTGAAGCAGGGGTAAGTGCCCCTAAAATAAAAATGTTAGAAAGTGTGCCCCTTTTCCTGAGACAAAGTTGCCCTTTTCTTACTAGTCAAAAGAAACAACACGAATTAATTTTGCTTATTCACAAGAAATAATTTCATAAATTCTCTGGACAATGGGCTTTCTCATGCCGAGGGGCATCATACGGGAGGGGAGGGTGAGACCAGGGGCACGTCCATCCCCCATCCCAACATCAGATATAGTGTGCCCTTTTTTTTTCTTTATTGCCTTTTTTTTTTTGGGGGGGGGGGGGTCACAAATAATCTTTACTTATTCTCAAGGCATAAATGAATAACATTTTCTGGAATGGGGGTATTCTAATTGCCAAGGGGTTATGCGGGGGAGGGGCATTGGTAAGTGCCACCCAACAAAAACAAAAACAAAAAAAACACGAGAAATGCCCCTTTTTAGAATTGCCTTTTTTCTTGGTCAAAAGAAAGAAGACAATCTTTGCTCATTCACGAGAGATAAATGAATCTATTTTCTCGAAAAGGGCTATTCTCATGCCTAGGGAAAGAGTAGCATGCCGTGTGCAGGGGTTGGGTGCTGGATGCAAATGCCTCCTAAAATTCCTATCGTGAGGAAATGTGCCCTTTTCCTAAGTCAAAGTTGCCCTTTTTCTGAGTCAAAAGAAACGGAAAACAATTAATCTTCCCTTTTTCACATTACAGAAATGGATAAATTATCAAATAAGGGGCGTTCATAGACCTAGTAGCAGCAGAAGGGGGAGGGCATTCCTTAAAGAATAAATCTCAACACTACAAAATGCCCCATTCTGAGTCAAACATGCCCTTTTCCTCTTCGGCTTATCAAGCAGGATAACATACAAAATCATTAAATTTTTCTACAAATGTGTATTTGCCCGATTCCCCCCAAAATACATATGGCTCTTCTATCAACAGCTTCTGTGTGCATTTAGTGATACATTTACTCATCTTTGAGAGTAAGCAAAGGAACATATTGTCTGGTAGAGAGTACGATATCATCCTTTTCACTGGTTTCAAGATAGTCAAATCGAGAATGGAGGGGTGAAAATCCATTTCTTTTCTAAGAAAGCCCCATCCCCTAACCAAGCCTTTATTTTTGCCCGGTGAAAACGCATTTAAGAATCGTAAAAATCACAAATTTTCTGGGGCAGCTCCCCAAACCACCCACTGGCGCCTCGGACCCCATGTGTGCCTCCAGTCCGTACAGATGCCAGAAAAAACCCCAAAATTACAAATTTTCTGGGGCAGATCCCCTAACCTCCTACTGGGGCTTTGGACCCGATGTCGGCCTCCAGCCCCTAAAGATGCGAGCACAACGCATTGCAGAATCATAAAAACAGAGAAAGATTCTGGGGCAGCAGCTCCCCAAATATTTCACTTTCGATCCGCGGTGTGCCCCTCCAGGCTCTATAAGTGCCAGAAAAAACGCATTTTAGAATCGCAGTAATCATAAATGTTCTCGGGCAGCTCCCCAATTTAAGCTCAGTATGATAGTTAGGAAACGAACTTATAGACACTGGAAATTAGATAGATTTTCAAAAGAATGATGATGCCGTCAACATCTTGATATACTTCAAATGGAGGGGGTAATGGTGAAATCAGAACTACTTGTAAAAAAAAAAAAAAGAAGAAGACAAAAGTAAGCTGTTTTCGTTGTTGTTATTTTGTGCGGATGCTTCTGCTGCTAATATTTATATGTTATTGTTGTTGTTGTTGCTGTAGAATACTTATTTCCCTTGTTGATATTACGGGTTTAGATAACCCATAATTCAAATGTATTCAGAGCAAAATAAAGTTTACAATACGACGAAACCCGAATCCACACAATCATACGTATTGTCATTTCTGTTCATCAAGGGCAAGGACTATCCGTGCAAGAGCTTGTAGAGTTCGAAGAACTATAATGAGTGTCTATTTTTGCACAGGGATTTTGAAAACAAACTTGTCAAAGAGGGACTTTGAACCACCCAGGCTTGTGTTTAAGCCCCGGTCACATATGACCCTGGAAGCAATACGGATTCAACACGACTCTTTGTTCTGAGGCAGTAACCTGTGAATTAACAAAGAGTCGTGTTGCTTCCGGGGGCCCTGTGTGACCGGGGACTGGTGCATAGCATGTGTGCCTGGATTTGTATCTGAATAGCAGAATGACGTCACGAAATATGTGTTTAATTTCCACATCATTGGGTATGCGTTACATTCACTCCACATCATTTTATCTGCAAAAAAATCACACAAAGTCATTTTCAGGTTGTGGAAATGATCTACATGCAGTTGTAAAAACGGAACTGTTTCGTTGAATGTCTGTTCAACAAAATTAGGATTTTGATCTTTTTGACCCATCGTCTCTACTTTCTACCGTGACTCTACCAACTAACTGCATGGAAGGAGGAATCAAAATGGCATCCCACAGTAAAGAGTTGGCCTATTTTGCGACCTATGCAACGGTCGTTTTCATCAAGATGTTTGCGTTGGTGCCTATCACAGCTTATTACAGAAGAGCCAATAAGGTAGGCTTCCATGCACGGTCTATAGAGAAGTTTTAACAAAAGTCTCTGATTTTATTGTGTTTAAATACTTACAATAATTTTTCCTAAATGGCTGAAGTGGCAATTGTATCTCTTGTGGAAATCCAGTACAAGCATTGGGATAATCTGCAAGCATATCCAATAATCAACCTCTCTTTTACTTTTATTTGGTCAGAGACGGTATCCGGACAATTCCTTTTAGCCCCATTTTTTTACACCAATTTAACGTTATGGTTGGAAGGAGTCTATCACCCGCTTTTCCTCGCTTTTCACCCCCCCCCCCCCCCCC